>PVKP010035213.1:0-23502 GCA_004027715.1 Plecturocebus donacophilus | reverse complement strand
GTTGATGTAGATTCTTCATTATGGTGATGCTCTTTACCTTTTGGTATGTTTTTGGAATGGCTGATACTGGTTGTTCCCGTCCATGTGTAGTGCTTCTTTCAGAAGCTCTTGTAAAGCAGGCCTGGTGGTGATGTAATCTCTGAGTACTTGCTTGTTCGCAAAAAATTTTATTTTTCCTTCACTTATGAAGCTTAGTTTGCCTGGATATGTAATTCTAGGTTGAAAGTTCTTTTCTTTAAGGATGTTGAATGTTGGCCCCCACTCTCTTCTGGCTTGTAGAGTTTCTGCTGAGAGATCTGCTGTGAGTCTGATGGGCTTCCCTTTGTGGGTAACCCGACCCTTCTCTCTGGCTGCCCTTAGCATTTTCTCCTTCATTTCAATCCTGGTGAATCTGACGATGATGTGCCTTGGGGTTGCTCTTCTTGAGGAATATCTTTTTGGTGTTCTCTGTATTTCCTGGACTTGAATTCATTGGCCTGCCTTGCTAGGTTGGGGAAGTTTTCCTGGGTAATATCCTGAAGAGTATTTTCCAGTTTGGATTCATTCTCTTCGTCACATTCAGGTACACCTATCAAATGTAGATTAGGTCTTTTCACATAGTCCCATATTTCTTAGAGACTTTGTTCATTCCTTTTTACCCTTTTTTCTGTCATCTTGCCTTCTCGTTTTATTTCTTTGAGTTGATCTTCGACCTTTGATATCCTTTCTTCTGCTTGGTCAATTCGGCTGTTGAAACTTGTGCATGCTTCGCGAAGTTCTTGTGTTGTGTTTTTCAGCTCCATCAATTCACTTATGTCCTTCTCTAAGTTGTCCATTCTCGTTAGCATTTCATTAAATCTTCTTTCAAGGTTCTTAGTTTATTTGCATTGGGTTAGAACATGTTCTTTTAGCTCACAGAAGTTTCTTATTATCCACCTTCTGAAGCCTGATTCTGTGAGTTCATCACACTCATCCTCCGTCAAGCCTTGTTCTCTTGCTGATGAGGAGCTGCTATCCCCTGTAGGAGGAGAGGCATTCTGATTTCGGGTGTTCTCAGCCTTTTTGCACTGATTTCTTCCCATTTTTGTGGATTTATCCACCTGTCGTCTTTGTAATTGCCGACTTTCAGATTGGGTCTCTGAGTGGACGTCCGGCTTGTTGGTGATGAAGTTTTTTCTGTTTCTTAGTTTTCCTTCAGAGGGCGCCCCTTCCCCACAGAGCTGGGCCTTCCCGGGTTCAGCTGTGCTTGTTCTCAGTCCTCAGTGCTTCCAATTGCTGTTCTCCTTGTGGGGACGGGACCAGCTGAGCCAGACTAAAAGGGCACCCAGTCCCGTGTACTCTGCACTGAGAAGCGCCGCGCCGTAGCACCGGCAAAACAGCCGCGCAGGCCAAAAGAGTCGTGCTGGCGACCCGTGTGGCTCCTTCCCTGGGAATCTCCCAGTCTGTGGGCATCAAAAATTCGTCTGCAATTGCGGCGTCCACTCGCTCTCTGTGCTTTCACTGGGAGCTACAATCTTGAGCTGCTGCTACGTGGCCATCTTGGATCTCTCTCACTTATCTTTTGATCAATAACATGACAACAAAAATGACTTAGAATTTGAAGAATTATATCTGATGTATGACAAAAAGGGTTTTTAATTTGTTTCATTGAACCAAAAAAGAAATAATCTATAGCAAGAGTGATTTGATCAGATATGGCATTCTTAAGACTTTTTACTGCCTTCGAGAGGCCTTGGAATGGCTTCAGAAAGGAGGTTTTGGCTGGGCATGGTGGCTCGCACCTGTAATCCCAGAACTTTGGAAGGCTGCGGTGGGTGGATCACAAAGTCAGGAGATCGAGACCATCCTGGCCAACATGGTCAAACCCCATCTCTACTAAAATACAAAAAATTGGCCGGGTATGGTGGTGCGAGCCTGTAGTTCCAGCTACTTGGGAGGCTGAGGCAGGAGAATCGCTTGAACCCAGGAGACGGAGGCTGCAGTGAGCCGAGGTCGCACCACTGCACTCCAGCCTGGTGACAGAGTGAGATTCCACCTCAAAAAAAAAAAAAAGGGAGTTTTTAGAGATTTCTTTTGTGATGATTAAAAAAATGAAACAGGAAAGACAGCTGCCTATGACGGAAGACTGGAGTGTGTTGCTGTCTCCAGCAGGGAGACTTTCCACCATTCCCCTTAGCACGCTCGAGGTGAAGTGGCTCCCATTGTCCGAGGCCAAATCTGGGTATCATTTGTTCTGAGATTATTTTGGCCACATTCCCAGCAGTGGCAGTTGGGAGGGGGAAGGTCTCCTCCCAGCCGGAGAGGTGGTCCACTATTACCGGTAGATACTCTAGTCTCCTTATTTTGGACATTTCTGTAAAATCTACTTGAATGCTTTGAAACGGCCTTAACCCAGGAGGTCTCCCTCCCGTAGCCTGTTTTCTAACTACTTTTTTTGTTGATTCTCTGGCAGGTCACACAACCCCCACACTCTTGTTTAGCAAGGGCATAAATCCCTATACACCCATAAATCTTGAATATTGCATCACACATGGCCTGGGGACCCCAGTGACTTCCCTTATGCAGTATGGATGTCAGTTCCCTCATTATGGGTTTGCTTATCATTTCTGTCCCATTAGGGAGCACCCATCTCCCATTCTCAGTTTGAGTGGCCCTATCTTGCTCAGCTCTTCCCCTTTAGAAAATTGGGGTTTTAATGCCTCCTTAGGGGCATCTGGGATTAGGCTAAATAGTTTAACTTCCTCCTTCAGGGAGGCTTGCTTAGCAGCTCTGTCCGCAAGCCCATTCCCTTCAGCTTCTATAGTGTTTCCTTTCCATGGCCATTTGCATGAACTATGGCCACCTCTGCTGGAAGCGGGAGGCTTTTTACAACTTGTCTGACCAGTTTCCTATGTACCAGTTCTTTCCCCTGCTATTTATTAGGCCTGGCTTAGTCCACATCTTTCCAGAGGTGTGTACTCCTCCATAGGGATACTTGGAATCAGCATATATAGTACCTTCTTGGCCTTCGAGGAGCTTCAAGGCCTGGTTAACAGCGTATAATTCATAGGTTTGGGCTGACAATTATTCGGTAATCTACCTTTTTCTCATAAGGTTTGTTTGTTTCCATCAATGACAGCACAGGCATTGTGTCTTTTACCTTCTATTACTTGGGATGACCCATCCACAGACAGCTTCATTCCATCATGTAGCGGAGTTTCTTTAAGGTCTGGTCTAACTTTGGTTTGATACTCTGTAATATCTAAACAGTTTTGGTCTGATACCTTCTTATTCTCCTCTCCTTTCCATAAGAAACTGGCCGGAGTTAGGTTAGGCACCTCTGCAGGGCCCACTGACCCCAGGAAGAACCTGGGGAGGCAAGAGACTAACCAGCTGGCCTCCCAGGGTGCCTTTGGCCTGGCTCTGCTGGGTCTGGCTGTGAGCCAAGAGCTGCTGGTTTGAAGAGCTGCCAGCCTATGGCACCTTCCCTGACAGGCAGTCTCATCACCAAGGGCATCCCTGGCTCCTTCTTTGTTTTGAAGGCACCATTCTTCTCCCTGGCAGCCCAAGAGCTGCACTGTTTGTATTCCACACCACCCCGGCTGGTGACTCAGCAACTGCAAAGGGTCCGGGTTTGTCCGGCTCTGGAAGGGGATTTAGTGGCTTTTCCTTCTCCTGGCTGCAAGGATCATCTTCTGGCCCAGCCTGGCTCTGGGAAACAGAACTTTCATATACCCAACCTCAAAAGATCCTGGCGGACCTCTCCCCAGCACAAGCTGTCTCTACTTCAGGGACTGCAAACTGGCATTTTCTTTCAGCTGTATTGGGTTTTTAAGTTTTTAGAACTGATCACCAGCATCAAAATCCTTTCACCTAAAAATTCAGAATTCTGGCCTCTGACAAAGCAATCTGGCAACACAGGGCCGGCACTGTAAGAACAGCCGAGCGGCTGCTGCCCCTTTAACAGGGGTGCCCTCTTCAGGTAGCCACAGCCCCCCAGCCCTGCAGCCCTCCTCACCTTTGCTGGCCCTGTAGTCCTTTGAGTTTACAAACCTCATTCCTCCCTTATGTAGCCCCTGAGCCCTTCTGCAGCCGCCCCTGAGGACTTACAGCCTCTCAGTAAAACAACTAAACCTTAATGGTCATCTCATCCATTTACCCTTCTGTAACCTGAATCTTTTCAACCACCTGACAAACAGCCATGCAGTCTTTGCTGTAGGCACCCACTGCTCCTCCCGCAGCCTGATCCTAAACTCTCCTCCACATCCCTCTCTCACTTGCATCCCCAGCTCCGGGGCCCTGTCCCTCCTAAGTGGCCGAACTGCACCTTTCTGGGCACCTCCTTTTTGCGTGAGCCTCTAGAACCTTCCCCAGACCAGCCCTGCCAACCTCTCTGCATCCTCCTCCTTTCTCTTGTACTCTTTCTTCCTTTTATATTATTTTTCTCCTCGTCTCACCTCTGCGTCTCTCTTTCATCTCTGTCTTTTCCCGTCACTCACGCATTTTCTTTTTCTGTCTTTCTCTGTCATCCCGTTTCCTTTTCCCCCCACACTTAGTCTCTTCCTTTTTCTCTCTCTCTGCATGAGCTAAGCTGTGCTGGGCCCTGCCCCTCCCCTCCACCCCACTTTCCATCTGTAAAGACGGACAGCTCTGCCGAAATGACCAAGATTCAGTGGCAGCCTTTTTTTTTTTTTTTTTGGAGACAGAGTTTCACTCTTGTTGCCCAGGCTATAGTGCAATGGCACGATCTCGGCTCACCGCAACCTCCACCTCCCAGCTTCAAGTGATTCTCCTGCCTCAGCCTCCCAAGTAGCTGAGACTGCAGGCACGCACCACCATGCCTGGCCAATTTTGTATTTTTAGTAGAGACAGGATTTCTCCACGTTGGTCGGACTGGTCTCGAACTCCTGAACTCAGGTGATCCACCTGCCTCGGCCTCCCAAAGTGCTGGGATTACAGGTGTGAGCCACTTTCATCAACAGCTGTCAGCAGCAGCTTCCACACACAGTTGTGTGGCTGGCTCCCCCTTGCCTTCAGGATCCACAGCTTAACACACACTCTCTCTCTCTCTCTCCCCCCATGTCTCTCACTCTGTCTCCTGCTCTCTCTCACTCTCTCTCGCTCTCTCTGGCCCTCTATGTTTGCCATTTCCTCCCCTTTCTCTTTCCGATTTTCTTTTTTACTTCTCTTTCTCCCTTTCCCAGTTTCTCTTTTCTTTCTTCTTACAAAAACCTTCTGAGCTTCCCTCAGTAATTCCTTAATCGGTTTTTCATTCCATCCATCAATCTTTTGCAGTTTCTTAGCAATATCAGGCCAACTTTTAGTCATAAAATTAACTTTTAAAAGACCTTGCCCTGCTGGGTCCTCTGGACCTATTACTGAATATTTTCTTATTTCATCCCTGAGCCTCTGCAGAAATGCAGAGGGAGTGTTTCTTGCTGGATCTCAAATGCTTTCAAGACATTTGTGTTCTAAGGGTAGACTTTTTAATCCCTTTAATCATTAGCCTCCTTGGGTTCTGCATTTGGGCCTCATCTCTGGGGTCACTGTTATTCCTTCTGGTATTTGCATTTGGGAATTTCTGCTCAGCTGGCAGGACTCCTTCCCCGGAGGATGGGGTCTCTCCCAAATGGTCATTGCTGCCCTTACAATCATTCCCCTCTCTTCCCCAGTAAATATTTATGATTGACATTCTCTTAGCTCAAATATAAAAATTAGGTCCTAAAAATTGATCTAACTGCTCTGCTAAACCCAGGGGGTCTTCCGAGAGTGGCCTCATTTCCTTTTTAAAATTCCTAACCTAAGTACTTGTTAGAGGCTCACTCACAAACCCAACTCCTCCCTGTCCCATAGAGACTTCTCTAAGAGGGTATCTGTTAGACATCTGCTGTTTGGAATAAATAGGGAAGTTCTCAATGCTCTTCTTACATTGTTCTAATTCTTTCCTCAGGTTTGGATAAGGATTTAAGGGAGCACTGGGTTCAGCTTTTTCATGACCCCCAGATTCCTCTTCGTCCAGCCTTCCTGTTGCCCCCTGATCTCCCTGTCTTCTACTTCATGAGATGTATGGGAGGGCAAGCGTGTTAGAGGATGCCAGGGCTTTTTTACTATGTTCTTCTTCTTCTTTTTAAAGGTGGAACAAGGGGCCTAATTGACTAATCTAACAAAGAGCATCACCTGTTTCCTCTTGTGAGGATGGGGTTTTATTATTCACATAGAGAATTAAAGCTTGGCACACCCAATCCTCATCTGAGCCAAACTTAGGCCAAAAGACCAAAGGTTGATAAGTGGGTTCTTTGGGCCAGATAGATAGAACAGCAATACTTTACCATCTTTTGCTTTTCCTTGTCCCTGGTTTGAGGATTACCCCTTCAGATCTGCAACATTCTCCCCAGTGGACTATTTGAGGAAAAGTCAGAAGAATTCCCTGTAGTTTCCGCTTTCCTCTGTTCCCTGGGCCTAGAATTCTTGTTTCCCATTTTTAGTTAGTGTCTGTGTCTGAGCTTTTCCCTGTGTACTCACCCACCATTACTGGAGGTTTCTTGCACATCCCAAGACCTCTGAAGATGCCCAACCACCAAACAGTACTTATAGTTTAATTTTCCGACCTTGGCTTATACATGAGGATGCCTGGTGGCCGCAGTGCCTGCTTCTCTCCCTGTATCACTTTCACTGTCTCCTGAATAAACAGTTTCATGTTTGTCTACGGCCTTTATGGGAGCCGAGACATTTGGACAGAGTGGGCCACATAAATCAAATGGGACACGTCTCCCCTCTTGGTTGGACTCTCACTCCACGCGGGCACGGAGAACTCCATATGGGCTACCAGGTCATGAGAAACAAACTCACCCATCCAAACCCAGAGAATGGACTCAGAGACCCGGAGAACAGTAAAAGTGAGACTTTTAATGACAGTCTTGCAAGATCAGGTGTCTGATGAACAGGCACACCCAGCACAGTTTCATCAAGCAATTTATCCCCTAGTTTGGAGGCCCCTCCCTGGTTCCTCAGAGGCTGAGTACTATGGGGACACAGTCTTCCCAGACGTTGCCTATTGATTGTTGGGTAGGGGCTTTAGGTGTTGTTTTTAGGGTGGTTTCGCTGCATTTTGCTGCAGCCCACAATACATTGCAATCTTAGTTAGCTCGGGGGCTCTTAAAATGTTTGATTTATAACCGAAGTAGCTGGGCAGGCTGATAAGAAGAAACAAAATGAGCTACTTTGTAGGCTAGTAAACTTTCATCTTAGACTAAACTTCTTTGGTTAGGGTGAGGGCAACTAAGGGGTGGGGGAGTGGTGGGGAGGGGAAAGCGGGCGAAGTGGGGAGGCCAACAAGCAGGCATCAGCTATCCAAGCAGGGGCCTGGTATACCTGTTTCTTCCGTAGTCTGCTGACGTAAGCTGATTCAAGGCACTTTATCTCAGACATGGACCACTGTATACATTATTTCCATCAAAGAGCCAGGGGAGTAAGAGAAAGGGTCGGGTGACCTATAAGCTTGGGATTTGGAAGGGAGCCGAGGGGAAGGGCAGACCAGGGCAGCACTGGGGCTTCCAGAAGAAGCTGCTGCTTCCACCATGCTGACTTAGACAAGGCACCCCCACTTCTCTGGGCCCTAGTTTTCTTAACCATAGCATGAGGGGGTGCACTGTCTAATCCCCAAGGCCCTCTACCAGGAATTCTATAAGAAGGCACTCTGCATGGCCAGGGATGGGACCTGCCTATGGAGAGACCCGGGCATTACAAAGCAAAACAAATGGATGGTGGTGGGGTGCAAATGTGGACCGTCTGGTGAAATGCAGTATTGGAGCAAAAGAGCATGGGAAGGGAAGCCCACGGTAGGCCAGTGCACTGTTTTATTTTTCTTTCTACATTTCATTTATTGTTATAAAAATATTATCATAATAACATTATGATAATATATTTACAGCACTCCAAGGACATAAATGATGGGAATCATCGGAGTTTTAACAACTAGCATGGATACAGCCTTTTCCAAGTTACAGAACTCCTTCTGTCCTTTTGCTCACTTGATTCTCACAGCAAGGATCCTCAGCATTTGACCTCATGAATGGTCAGAAGGCCAAGAATCAGTATGCCCATTTTATAGCTGAGGAAATACTCAGCCATGAGCAATTTGCTCAAGGTTACGAAGGTAGAAGCAGGCAGAGGCTGAGCCCAGAGCCCACACCAAGAGAACGCAGCAGTGGAGCAGAGGCTTAAACCTGCTTCTTCCTTCTTTCTGTTGGAATGTGTCACCTTGCTCACTCCCCAGGTGCCACACTCACACAGATTGGTGGGATATTGGTGTGGTCACCATGTTCTGTGTTTATACTGAAGCTCTGAAGGCTTGGAGAATCAATTAGGCTGCCAGGAGTCCTCACATCCCTTTCAGGAATCGGGGGAACTGACTCATCAGAAACAAACTTCTGAGAGACTGATGTATTAGCATGAATTTACTAATTTATAATGAGAAATTATCCTGACCAACAGGATACTCATGTTTGCTGATTACTAAAGAACTTAAAAATAGTTGAGGCTCCTTCTCTACCCAGATGCAGAGGAGTAAGCACTAAATGGTTTTGTGGATTCCTTTCTAGTTTGGAAAGAGAGAGAGAGAGGTGAGGAAGTGGTAAAGTTCCCTGAACTAGAAGATGAGTTCAGGACTTTGGGAAATCACTGTAATGTGGAGCAGTTGAAAGCATAAACCAGATGATTGAAATCTACGTTCAAGTCCTGGCTTGGCCACTCACAAACTCTATGACCTTGGTTAAATTCCATAAGCTTTCCCACTCTGAGTTTACTGTTAAATGGGCATAGCACTTACTTCTTAGAGTGTTTGGGAGGATTAAACATGAAACCTAGAAAGGTGTCCAACATCTAGTAAGGAATGCGTACGTGCTAGCTATGTTAAAGCTGGATTTTCAAGGGCAGACAGGGAGAACTCAAACAAGATTTAAGGTCTAGAAACTCAGATGTGACTAGGGAATGTTTAGAAAGTACAGGCTGCATGCCTCATGGGATGAACCTCCTGTATGGCAAGCATGTTGTTCAGACACAGCTTAGGAACCCAACAACATGCTTGCCACACCAGGGCCTCTGGCAAGGTCTGGTCCGTCCCCTGGGATAGCAGGTGATGGGCATGGCGAAGAGGCAGTCTTTCAGATGTTTCTGTTCAGGCCCAGCCCCTGACATGGAGTAGTGGTGGAATTGAGCCCAATATTCAAAAAGAGAGAAAGAGAGAGACTCTGAGAACTGAGGGACCGATTTGGGGAAGAGATCAACGAAGCTAATGACCCAGATGAATGCCAATCAAGTAGGGTCAACAGGCTGAGACAGGAGGTTTTCTAGACATCAGGGCAGGAGAGGAGGTGATTTAGCTCAGCAGCAGGCTGCCACAGTGAAGGCCGGGATGGGACTAAGAGCAGAAGCATTTATTTTATCAGGAAAGTCTTCTTGCCAGCCGACAGTTTGCCTGCCTGTTCTCCTGAAAGAAGATTGTTTATCCCAACAGGGAAAGGCTTATGGACTGGCACTGTCCCCTGGCCTGCCCAAAGGGGTATTCCCCAAGCCAGGATCTCTAAGGCTTCTTCCCAAAGTATGTTCTGCAGAGACAGTGAGCAGATATTCCATTGTCACATATACTGCAGGATCCTAGCACATCCCTTCATCTTAACACTTGCAGAGATAATGCATAAAAGCCACAAGGCATGCAAGAAACAGTGTGACCAATCTGATATGTGTAAAATGAAAGACTGAAGCTAGACATCAGGTAGGACTTCCAGTGGGAACATTAAAGGAAGTTAACTGTAGGGAAACAAGTGGGGAATTTTGCTTCCTGGTAACTAGGTAAATGTCCAGAGGAATGTCCTACCCTACTGGTAATTCTGCCATTTCCATTTCTTGGGTCACAAAACTCCTATTTTCAGCAAGAATGCACTTGACCCCCACAGACACCTGTAGGTCATCAGATTTCCTCTGGCATGTGGTGAACTTGAGCCTGTGAGGAGCTGTTCTTCCCTGGAAATAGCTCAGGACCAAAGAAACCTGTGCTCTGCTGGGATTAAGCGGGGTTAGAATAGAAGGAAGATGAAAGGAAGGGGCTTTAGGGCCAAGGGAATATGAAACACCCAGGCGTGGCCTCGTGGCTGCCTCTGATATGCACTTTGTGCACACATTATTCATGTAGGTCACCACAAATAATAGTAATTAGGGATAGTCATAGTAATTAAGTCACCACACACAAAAGAATATGGCTCTGCAAGGGAGCCAGAAAGAATGAGACAAGGTCCCTGCCCTCCGGGGAGCAATTGGCTCATGAACCGGAAGCTGGGGATACATGAGGGCCCAGATTAGGGGAGAAAAGCTACAGTCACCCTGCATCAAGCATTGCCATAGACTTCGTCTTCATTTCACTCCCTCCCACAGCAAAGTGATGTAGCAGGTATCCCTACTTTACACATGAGCAAATGGGTTCAGAGAGCTTAAGGAGCTAGCTCAGTGCCACACAGCTAGTGAGTGGTGGGATTTTAACCACAGTCAGTCTGTCCGATTCTAAATCTCATACTTATCTCACTCTGTGGCCTCCCAGTCCTTGTGACCCTCTGGTAAGCTGCCCTCGGCATCATCTGTAACTCAGAGTGTCACCAGTTACACCACACAGAAAAGGCCATCCCATCTCCATTCAGAAGACTCTAGCACAAGACACCAATAAGAAATTGATAGTGCAAGCTGAAGGAGCATCCTTTGTTCTGAAATTAGATTCTTTTGTTTTTCACATTCTTCTTTTATAATTGTATAGGAAAAATGAGTGATACTTTTGATTTTTATTTTGTTATTTGACAAAATAAAACACGGGAAGTCCCAAAAGAGAAAAAGATAGTTGCTATTTACATGGGGCTTGCTAACCATTATATGTTTATTATCCTTTCCTTCTTGGGACATCTCCATTCATGGGCCGCTGAGGGACAGGCCACACCGCAGGTAACTGGTAGAGCATGCATTCAAACCCTGGTGGTCTGACTCCGTGTTCACCCTACTAGAGGCTGCGACTCTCCCCCTAATTACAGGTCGGCTGAACCCGGCTGCAGCCTCGTGTGCTCCCTCCTTTCATGGGCTCCAAAGTCACTCGCCCCTGGGACCTGGCCCCCAGCTGCTTCTCCTGTGGGGTAGCTTCTGCCGACATCACCAGGCATTTCCGTGAGCCATTCTTTTGTGGTTCCTGCTGGTCACCACAGTCCATTTGGAACTTATCACTTACTTGAGCCACAAAGGGCCAGGGTGTGGTAGGCTTAAGGAATAACTCCATTTCGTTTTCTTAAAGTCTTCCTTGTTGTAATACTGGGGTCCAAGACTGTGAGGCCCAGCCCGGCTGTGGTCAGGCTCCTGCCATCTTTCCATTCTTGCCAGTGCGGAGCTGCAGGGCCAGCCACCTGGGAGGCACTTCCCTGACCCTTTGGCGTCTGCAAGACGCTGATCGCTCCTGAGACTCCCACGAGGCATGCTGTGCAATCCTGGCACTCATGCGAGGCCACAGCATTGATTATGTAAAGATAGGAGGAAGTTCGCCCATAGGGAAGAGCTAGGGAAGGATCAACACAAATTCAGGGCAGGGATTCTTCTGAGGAGGGGAGAGGAACACACACGGTATCAGAGGCTTCCAATGTGCTCTTTCTTGAGCTGGGTACATATGGATATTTTTCTGTATGCCTCACCTCTGTGTTACCTATATTTGCATATATAAAGTGGTTCATAAGAAAAGAAAAAATCAGTAAAATCAGAGTTCACTAGGCTGTACTGAAGTCACTGGGAGATGACTGGGTTGCGGCTAGGGAAGGATGAAGAGACTGAGGTCCGGCAGCCTCATCCTGAGGCCAGGTGAGACGAGAGTGTTGGGAGATGGGAGCTGTCTTCTCCTGGGGTAATTACAACAGCAGACATGAAAGGCGAGAAAACCAAGGTGTACAGCAAGCTGTCTGCCCAGGTCAGCGAGATGCATGCCTGTGTGAAACTGGGTGTCACGTATGGGGAGGAGAAGGGAGTGTGTTGTCAGAGCTTGACATTGCCAGCAGAACCACACCTATTTATGAGAATGTAAAATGCTCAAAGATCGTAGGATGCCAGGGACAGTAAGATGGCACTCATCAGTACAGCCCAGCCTGGGAGGCTATGAGGGAGGCGGTGTCCTGAGGAGGCCTGAGGAAGCTTCCAGAAGAGGCCTTCCTGTGGGATGGGCTGAGCAGGGGAGTGGTTCCACACTGGCCCATGGGGATAGTCTGTAGGAGCCACCCTGTCCCACCTTGAGGGAGTGGCCTGGATATTCTGGCCTAGGTGAGGGGAGGCTGAGCCCAGAGAAGTGGCTGCAATTCCCTTGACGGGGACCCTCTAGAGACAAGCCAGCCCCCACCCACACCTTTTGGAGCAGTTGTGAGACTGGCAATGAGGAGAGAAAGAACTTCTTCTCCCAGGGCCCTTGGGTGCCTCTGTCACAGCCAATGAGGTCAGGGCAGCCTCTGGAAGCAGAAGAGAGCCGGGACAGTGACATCTGCCCTTCTGCAGGAGCTTCTGGCCAGTATGACGGCAGTCAAGGGGCCATGGCAGGGGAGGGCGATGCCTGTTACTGGGAGCTGAAGATCATCTGATTAGCAGGAGCAGAGGTGGGGCAACGATAGAGCAGATGTGGCCACGGCCCATGCAAGTGGGGAGGGAGGGAGCCGGGCCTCTCCTTCCTGCCTGATGCCAAAGCGTCTTGTCCAAGCTGCCCTCTTACAGTGAGGATACAGAGCCCAAAGAGGGGAAGTGATTTGCCCATGGTTATACCGAGCACGCTGCAGGCTGGGGTGGGATTTCCTCCTGACTCCTGGCCCAGTGCCCTCTCCACACCTTGGGCAGGACCTTCCAGCTCATGCTTTGAATCAGGATGAAGTGAATTGATTTCTTGTCTTGTCACTGACACTGGCCTTCTGTTCACCTCCACCCACCCCTCATACCATCTGGGACCCCAAAAGACACTTAGCTTTCTATGCTCGGTGCCTTTATTCTGCCCATCTGAAATTACTCTATTGATTCAAAGAAAGGAGAAAAAGAAATGTTTTAGAAAAGGCTAAAAAATCTTGAGGGGATCTGAGGCATGTTGTTAGCTTTTGTCTGGAAAATGCTTCATATCTTTGCCACAGAAGAGCTTTAAGAATGGCTGGCAGAGTCTGGGATAATCTAATGCAATTGACGAGGCCCTCTGGAGGAGCCTTTGTGCCCAAGGAGTCCATCAGCCTTCAGAACGCTCCTAGCAAAGGCTCTAATAATTACTGTGCTAGCCATTGCCGAGATGGGAGAACAGCCCTCAAGCTCCTGCTCCGGCAAGCCAGCCCCACGGTCAACAGCAGACTCCTCAGGGGCTGAGCCTGCAGGTGCCCCCTCATTCCAGCCCCTCTGGTTGGTGGGCCTCGGTTGGCACCTTCTCTCCTCCTCTCCTGGCTCTCACACAGCCCTTCGGTTACTCCTGTCCCCTTAGCTCCTGGCAGTGGGCAATGTGGCTGCCAGGGCCTGCCTGGGAGCCCAGAAGGACGCTCACTACCCCGAGCCAGCTCCCTTGCAGGGTCTGTGTGAGCACAAATGCTGGGGGCACTGTAGGTATTCTCCTTTCTCACTCATTCTTGGGTGGAAAGCTGTATTTCCCATGGTAGTGGACGTGCTAACCTATGGATTGATTTGATCTTCATCACTCTCCTGGAAAGGAGGCATTTGCACCCCCATTTTGCAGATGAGAAAATCATGGAGCAGAGAAGTTGGGTATGGCGCTTAAGATCTCCTAACCAGTAGTTACAGAGCCCAGGGCCTCACTCCACTCAAGCTCTCTTCACTTTGCATGAAGATTCCATCAGTGCCAAGGATGAACATGACCAGGTTCTGAAAAGCGATGTGGTGTTTGGTGCCCAAATTATTTTCTCTGTATGAGCAGAGAGCTGCCTGTATCGCTTGGCACACTTCTCAGCATATGGAAAACACTCCATGATTTTCTCTCCATAATACTGTGCTTAGCCTGGGGCCTACAGAGTCTGTAAAGCCCCTGACGTGAAGGTAAAATTTGGCATGTGTGAGATCAGGTGCCTTTACCAGAGCCCTGGGCCCTTAACAAAGGTGTCTGGAACCCAGAAAAGTTCCATAGGTCTGGGGGCAGAGACACCAGGGTAATCCTGGCTAGCAAGGGAGAGGAAGGAGAAAGGCAGAGGCTCCAAGGGGGATTCAGTCCTCAGGGAAGCAGACTCAAGCTCAGGGTGTTAACTTTTTATCAGGGGATGCACTTGGGGTCAACACAGAGGGGAGGGACACAGCATGGGCCAAAGTCTACTGCAGAAGCCCTACCACAGCCTAGGCCAATCCCATGTGAACCATCAACCTCAGCCCATGTTGGGTAAGAATGATGAGCCTTTATATCTCCACTGAAATTGGTCCCTGGATATGGACAGCCCTTGGAAGGAAGTGACTTTGGACCAGGTAGTTCTCTGTAGCTGAGCCCATTTTTGATGGGGCTGACAGCTAAAGGCATTCTTCAACAGTGCGCCCAGCAGCTGAGCGAGAAATCCTTCCTTGAAGGAGAGTCTGGATGGTGCATCACCAAGCCCAGCCAAGCATTTCTGCCCTTGGAAAAGTAGTGGAGAATAAATGATATGCACCTACCCATCTGTCCATCTACCCATTTAACATTGATTAAACACATCTGAGGAGCCAACCACTGGTGTTAAGCACCTGTGATAAAAAGGTGCACATGGCACAGTCTGGTGGAGGAGACACATCAGTGAATAATTAAAGCATAAAGTGGTCATTGCTGAAATCAAGGCAGATGCCCAGAATTGTTAGAGCATAGAGGAGGGTGGGACTCACTCCCAGGGAAATGAGGAGAAACAGGGCGTTTCCAGCAGAAGGAGATCATGGAGCAGGATGGTGGCCCGAGAGGGCTTAGCAGACCTGGTGAAAGTATCAGAATGGACAGAATGGACGGGTCACTCAATGGGAATGAGGGTAGAAAGAGAGATTGGGGTGAGACTATGAATAGACTTTATCCCCCAGTATTGTGGAGTCACTGGGGGGCTTAGGCAGAGGGTTGGCATTAAAGCATCTGTAGTTTCGGAAATCAGCTCTGATGATGGAGATGATAGGCTGGGGTGGTCACTGGAACCCTAGGACATCATCTGTGTGCCAGGACCAGGCATGCACAGCCAGAGCTGAGCATCCGCCTAAGCACAGCCAGCTTCCCCTTGAGTGACCCTCGGATGTGATGTTAATTCACATGCGATATTCCTCTGAGAATGAGCAATGGCTTATTTCCCTAATTTCTCAAAGATGTTCACTTCCCATACGCAAGTCCTGATCTCGTGCATGGAGTGACTCCTGATGCACTGGCCCTGTGTGTATCAGCTTAATGTCGTGTGAACATATCAAAGCTTTCTCAGGACCCCTTCGTCTTGGTCCCAGCCACATTCTACTTTCAGCTTCTTAAATGGGTGTCCCAACCCAGGGAGTAACCCTGTGACCAGCATCATTCATATACCAGTAGTGACCCTGGTTAGTTCACTGCCACTCAAGGAATGTTTCTGCAGCAGGATGAGGAGCCTAAGAGAGTGGAGATCTCCAGGATCCCCCTCCAGTGCTCTGGGAGGGCATTTTAAGAAGCTGTTCAGGTCCCAGAGAGAATCCCATCCACATACTTCCTTCCTGTGCAAGGGCTAGGCTGCCTGAAATCTGACCCACCAGGGATGGCAGCTGCAAACTGTGGAAGCTGAAGAGACACCGCCTGTGTCTTGGAAGGAGAGGAGAGATGTTCTGGGAGCTAGAGTAATGGGTTTCCAGTTCCATAAGAGGCTGGAAGTAGATGCCCTTCAAGTTAAACAGATGGTCCTTCCAGCTATGACAGCTTAAGATGAAAATTCCAACCTCTTCCTCAGACCTTTTTTATAGATGGAGTACAAAGAGGAAAACAGAGGCTGAGGACATGCTGTTGATGCTCAGTCACCAAAGAGAAGGTGTAAGGACTCGGGCCTCTGCTGTGCCCTGGCAAATCACCAAAGCCAAAATCCACATGGCAGGCACTGGACAAATGCCCACCCAGGAATCCCCCATCATGTTGGGTACAGCCAAGGGGCCTGACTGTAGGTGGCGACTGCACGCAGATTCCCCAGGGACATGGGTCCCCTGTGTTGGTGGCACCCAAGACCAAGGCCCTTTCACTGTTTGCTGCTCCAGTGGCTGAAACGGGGTGGGAGGAAGCCTCCAGAAAGCCCATCCATCTGGAAGGCTGACGAAGGCCATGGGGAATGGTGGAAAAGCCCTGCTGTTTCCATTCCGTGAAGGTTGACAAGGAGGCTAAACGTTGAGGACACCTCCCCTGCTGCAGAATTCTTCATGACATTTTCCTGGGGATTTCTTTGGGACTCCATGCCATAGGATTCTAGCTCAGAAAGCCACATCGCTGTCACCCTGCATTAAGGACTACTGTGTGCCAGGCGCTGTCCTAGGTGCTGTGCATGCTTTATTTCTTTTCTGACAGCAACCCTGCAAAGTTGTTGTTAGGATGTCCATTTTGCAGATGAAGAAATAGAGCCACAAAAGCATTTGATAACTTTCCCGAGTGGCAAAGTAAGTAGCAAAGCTAGGATTCTAACCCGGATCTCCCTGACACCAAAGCCATGTATGTTCTTTGGCCTCCACTATTTGACCTTCAACGTTGCTGCACTGAGAACAGTCCAGGGGTTTTGCAATCACCTTCCACCCCATGGTCTTATAGGTAAGTCTAGGGGAGGAAGGCAAGGATAAGGGTTTCCTTTCCAACACTGTTTCATCGTGTACCTGGGAGGGCCCCAGTCCCTCAGGTCCCCAAGCACAGAGATGGACAAGGTCGAGCTGGGTCCACCAGCCAGAAAGCCTGGAGCCTGTGCCAGTGGGCCTTGGCAGACCAGCCTCTGCACTGGGATTCAAGCTCCTGGAGTGTGTAAACAGGAAGGGTCCCTAGAGAAGAGCAAGCTCCCTCCGTGGGACAGATGAGGAAACTGGCCCAGGAGGAGGACATAAATAGCCCAAAGCCACAGAGCCAGTTAGAAGCATTGTGTGTGCATGAGTGTGTTTGTACCTGAGTGTATGTGTGTGTGTGAGAGAGAGAGAGAGAGAGTGTGTGTGTATGTGTGTGTGTGTGTGTGTGTGTGTGTGTGTGTGTGGTGGCCCATGAACAAAGGCCCACAACAAGCTATTTTTTAAAATTTGTTTTGTTTTAACACAAGTAGTTTATTTTGGACAAGGTGACCCCAGGAAGGGGCTGTAGAGGAGTGGGGAAATGAAACACAGAAGAGAATAAAGCCATGGCAGGGTTCATTCATGAGCAAGTTACTGCTTTGGGCTACTGGGGCTTGATCCCACTGGTGACTTAGGGAGAGGGTATAGGATGTGCCTCAGAGTTGTCCCGTGCAAGGGACAGGGAAGCTGGGGTATTCATGCAGCAACCCCATTGTCATTGGCCAAGTGTTGCCATCAAGGGACACTGGCTCCCCAGCACCTCTTGCCAAGCACATTCTGTCAATCAAAGAAAGCAAAGGGACCCTTGAGGAGCCACCAGTTCACTATAGAATCTTAAAAACCTTTAAGGGTACAGAGATCCTGGGCATCGGTGCCAAGGACAGTCTGGAGAAGAGATGCATAACACTGCACGCCGCCCTACAGGCTCTGGACACAGGCTGTGCTGTGGTGGGAAGGGGCTATTTCCACATGCTCCAGGGGAAGAGAAGTCAGCTAATATAGCAAGAGGGGTTGAATTTAGTGCTTAAAAAAAAACTTCCCAGTGACACAGCGAAAACATAAAGATGTCTAGAGGCTGTGCACACTGGCTCAGGCCTGCAATCCCAGCACTTTAGGAGGCTGAAACCAGACAACCATTTGAGCCCAAGAGTTCAAGACTAGACTGGGCAACATGGTGGGACCCTGTCTCTGCAAAAGAATTAACAATTTAGCCCTGTATGGTGGTGCGGACCTGTAGTCGCAGCTACTCAGTAGGCTGAGGTGAGAAGATCGCTTGAGCCCAGGAGGTCGAAGCTGCAGTAAGCTGTGATTGAGCCACTGCACTCCAGCCTGGGTGACAGGGTAAGACCCTGTCTCAAAAATAAATGAATAATATTTTTTAAAAAGATATCTGGAGCTACATTGAGCCATGCAGCTTGACTGGTGGCCATAGGAGAAATGGTGGACATAGAAAGAGGCAGCAGCAATGAGGGTTTCCCATGGCCAGGGCCAGCCAGCGAGTGCTCCCTTGTCTGTCAGAGGTGCAGGGGAGCGCTGGGAGGACAGATGGAGATTGACAGAAGGGAGATTCTCCACCCGCCCCTTGGCTGGGAAGAAGCACAAGGAGGAACACCTCTCTGCACCCTGAGGTCCAGTGGAAGCTGTAGGAAGAGGTCTCTCCTCTGGTGTGATTTAGCCCATCTTTCATGGTGGCACAGTCTTGGAAGAAATCAGTCCTTAGGTTGCAGCTCTCCTGCACCAGGGCCACCCCACCATTAGATGACCTTGAGGTCCCTTCCCATCCTGAATTTCTGTCACTGTCCTCTGTAAAGGTCACCCCTGTGACTCCTGGGTTCCCCTCAGTTCACCCATCAACAACAAGTGTTGACTAAGCACTCAGCATCTGCCCAGCATGAAGTGGGTGGAGGACACAATCAAATAACACATAGGCCCTGGCTTCTAGGAAGGGATGGGTGAGGAAATAAGAGTTTATTTACTGGGCTGGGTGCAGTGGCTCATGCCTGTAATCCTAGCACTTTGGGAGTCGAAGGCCAGTGGATCATCTGAGGTCAGGAGTTCGAGACCAGCCTGGCCAACATGGTGAAACCCTGTCTCTACTAAAAATACAAAAAACTAGCCAGGCATGGTGGCAGGTGCCTGTAATCCCAGCAACGAGGGAGGCTGAGGCAGGAGAATGGCTTGAATCTGGGAGGCGGAGGTTGCAGTGAGCTGAGATTGTGCCATTACACTCCAGCCTGGGCAACAAAAGTGAAACTCTGTCTCAAAAAAAAAAAAAAGACTTTATTTACTGAGCACATACTCTGTGGTAAGCACCTGATCTCTGCTGCCTCCTTTCTTCCTCACTGTAACCCCCTGAGGTGGGAACTAGGCCCTCCATTATACAGACAAAGGAACCAAGGATCAGAGGGAAAGCCAGCTGCCCAAAGCCACACAGTGGTAGAGCTTGGATTTGAGCCCATGCTATTAACCACAATGACTCTCCTCCTCTATGAAATAGACAGTGACTCTCTAAGGACAGCTCCTAGTGTTCTAGGAGACAGAGAAATGAAAGCTGCAGTCACCAGGAAGGCCTCGTGGAGGAGGTGGCTCAGCACTGGGCCTCAAGGGAGGGGCAGAACTTGGAGGCTAGTGCAGCCTGAGGGAACCAATTCCACAGGGCAGGCTGGAGCATGGCTGCTCCAGGCAGCGAGGTGTCTTCTTGGAGCAGGCAGGAGGGCTGCAGACGTGGCTCAGCCTGCTGTGGCTCCACTGGAGCAGAGGAGGGGCCAGGGAGGAAGGTGTTTTCTAAACACAGCAGGGCAGGAAGCCCACCCCGCTGGAAGGGCTTATGTCCAAGCCAGGCCAGGCACCCTCCCTCCTCCAGACTCATTCAGTCTAAAGATGAGCTCGCTCAGTGTGGCTCAGCTTCCCCAGCCACCTGAGCCTGTGCCTAAGGAGCCAGGCCACTGATAATTACAATAGGTAACACATGTAGCAGTTGCCATGAGCCAGGAGCAGCTCAAAGAGTTTTAAGTAACTTAAGCCTTCCGGCATCCCTATCAGGTAGGTACTGTTACTGTGCCCATTTTATAGATGGCGAAACAGAGGTGCAGTCAGGCTGAGTGACCTGCTCAGGGTCACACAGCTAATAAGAGGCAGAGCCCAGATGCACTGCTCTACTATACTGCTTCTAAGCAGAGGTTCTTGAGCCCTGGCGGTAGCTGCCCCTTCCCTCCATCTGAGATGCTCCCCAGCTTCAAGTTCTTCTCCTTGCCCGGGCTCCCCCTTCCATGATAGCCCCTCCCTAGAGGAGACTGAAAGACACCCCCTCCAGTCCCTGCCACCAGAAAGGCCAGGCCAGAGTGCCCAGCTTCTCTCCCCTAACCCCACAGCCACACGCACCCTGTCACCCTCTCCCCCAACCGAGCACCGTTGCCTTTTGTTCACAGTGACGGCTCCTGTGCCCAGGCCAGTGGGGGCATGGAGGACTCCATGGTGGCAGCGGCGGCGGTGGCAGCCAGCAGACCCAGTGCCCATGCCCCGAAGGCTCAAGCCCAGGAGCTGCAGGAGGAGGAGGAGCGGCCGGGGGCGGGGGCTGCCTCCCCAAGCACTGGCCCCCAGCACATGGCCTCCCCCGGCCGGCAGCAGCCTGCCCTGGCGACGGCGCTGTGCTCCCACACCCCTGCCGCCTCCGATTACGAACTCTCCCTTGACCTAAAGAATAAACAGGTACCCAGGGCCTCCTAGGGGGGCGGGGAGGGTGGTGAGGGGGCCCTGCCTTTGGGCGCTGTCCAGGGTACCAGGGATCTTCCCACTGGGCCCCATCTGCTACAGGCACACCTCTTTTGCCACAGCCCTCCGACATTGAGCAACCTAATTTGCCCTTCTCTGGACCAGCCACAGGCCTCTGCCTTCTTCCATGGCAGGGCGCATATCCTCGAAATGCCAGGCCCTTGGGCAGCAAGTCCAGGGGCTCCACTCCTCAAACAGTGCTCAAACATTGTCCCACAGACCACTAGGCAAGGAGCCCATTGTTCTCTGGGGAAATCTCCACCTCCACCTGCTGCTTAGAGGCCATAGTCCAGCTTCCATGCCCACCAAGGGAGCCGATGCTAGGCACCCACAGGCTCAAAAGAGGCACAGAGACAGTGGTCTCTTCAAGGCAGACAGGATTCCCAAGATCAATCCAGACTGGGGGAGCTCGAAGCTCCCCTATTGGAGAACAAATCTCATGGAGGGATCTGGGCCTCCATCTCCCATTCAGGAAGAGAAGGTGCCTGTTGTGGGGCCCCCACTGAACTCCCAAAAAAAGATAATGCCTCAGTTTTTTGTCTTGGTGGACAAGAGTCCTGATGGAAGGGGTGTGTGTGTGTGTGTGTGTGTGTGTGTGTGTGTGTGTGTGTTGTGTGTGTTGTTTGTGGATGCATGCACGTGAGCACTTAGAGAAAGGTGTGATGATGTGATACTGTTAAAGAAAGAGCTTTGAACTTGGAGATGTAGCTTTGAACTTGGGATCCAATCCTTGCTCTTCCTCCTAAATGAACTCTGTGACTTTGGGAGTGCCAGTTAAGCCCTCTGGGCGTTGGTTTCCTCATCTGCAAAAATGGGAATCAATTTTGAACCGCCTCCAAGGTTCCTTCTGCCCCAAAATATGTAGGTTCTAAAGAACAATTTTTCTTTTTTTTATTATTATTGCATTTTAGGTTTTGGGGTACATGTGAATAACATGCAATATTGTTGCACACACATGGCAGTGTGATTTGTTGCCTTCCTCCCTTTCGCCTATATCTGGCATTTCTCCCCATGCTGTCTCTCCCCAACTCCCCACCCACCACTGTCCCTCCCCTGTTTTCCCCCAGCAAACCCAATGTGTAGTGCTCCCCTCCCTGTGTCCACGTGTTCTCATTGAAGAACAATTTTTCAACACAATAGACAAGGTATCTTCAGAAAGGAAGCTGGTAGGAAGGCCACTAAGACTGAATCAAGCCAAACTACCCTCCTTGTTCTCTTGGCATTGATGCCAAGCTCATATTCTGGTTCAGAGACAGCTATAGGCAGCACATCAGTAAAGTGTTTGACCAAATCCCCCAAGAAACCTAGTGGACATGCTGGAAATGTGTGGATTCCTGACAATATAGTCGGGGGGTTGTTCCCAAACCGAATTATCCAAAAAATGTTCATCAGAAAAATTCCCGGGGAGTTGGAGTGGAAGTGCTATCCAGGTCGACCATTAGACAAGGCCCCAATCTGAGGCATACGAGTTACATTTACCTGGCTTTCTGATGGCATAAAGCTGAAATAGAACAGCTGATACCTTGATGATAGCATCCCAGACTTTGTAAAGAACATCATCAGGGCAGAAGCATGGTTTTAATTTAAAAAAAAAAAGTCAGATGAAATATGGAAAACTCTAAAATTCTGCTCCTCTCTTTGAAAAGCCCCCAGCACTAGTGTAAGACGTGCTCAGGTTCCAGCCTGAGAGACAGGCTTAGGGTTTCTGGTGACTGTAAGCTCAAGGGAATCAGGAGCAGGGAAGTGTCTGTGGAGCGGGGAGGGCAGGTTTCACACCGTTCACGGGAGGCCCGCACTGCCCCACAGAAGGGAGGCACCCACGGCAGCCCCACACTGCTGATGGTCAGGGACCCTCAAGAATCCAGGGCTTGGTTCTGGAGGCTGCATTTACAGGAGGAAACGAGGACTCCGAGGTTCCTAATGAGCAGGAGGATGGGTGGGGTCATATGGAGAGATCATAGACAGGAAAACAAGTTTTAGAGGTGGAAGGGCTGCATGTGAAAAATGATTCGATGTATTTTCTATCATTCCAGCCAAAAATAGTGGTACTAATATATGAAAGCTATAGGAGGGGAAGATTTTTTTTTTTTTTTTTTTTTTGAGACAGAGTCTTGCTTGGTCACCAGGCTGGAGTGCAGTGGCACCTCCACCTTGCTCGTTCAAGTGATTCTCCTGCCTCAGCCTCCTGAGTAGCTGGGATTAACAGGCACATGCCACCACACCCAGCTAAGTTTTGTATTTTTAGTAGGACGGGGTTTCACCATGTTGGCCAGGACGGTCTTGATCTCTCGACCTTGTGATTCTCCTGCCTCGGCCTCCCAAAGTGCTGGGATTACAAGCGTGAGCTACGGTGCCTGGCAAGAGGGGAAGATTTTAACTTAACAATTAAAACTGTTAAAAATGTGGAATGCCCTGCCTGTGAGGTAGGGAGCTCTTTGTCTCTGCGAGTGCCCAGGCAGAGCTGGGTAACTCTCCATCTGCGACATATGGGGGCCACTTGGCCAGAGGAGAGGTCTTCTGCTTCTTGAGGCCAGAAACCATTTTGTATCCATTTTGGTGCCTTCCCCGGCATCCAGCAGAGTGTCCTGGACATAGTAAGAGCTCATTGGGTGAACATTTTTTTAAATTATATTTTATTGCATTTTAGGTTTTGGGATACATGTGAAGAACATGCAGGATTGTTGCATAGGTACATACATGGCAATGTGGTTTGCCGTCTTCCTCCCCATCACCTATATCTGGCATTTCTCCCCATGTTATCCCTTCCCAACTCCCCACTCCCCACTGTCCCTCCCCTAGTTCCCCCCGACAGACCCCGGTGTGTGATGCTCCCCTCCCTGCGTCCATGTGTTCTCATCATTCAACACCCGCCTATGAGTGAGAACATGCGGTGTTTGATGTTCTGTTCTTGTGTCAGTTTGCTGAGAATGAGTGTTTTTTAAAAATAACTATCCTATGTAAAGCAACAAGGGAGGAGGGTACCAAGAAGCA
>PVKP010035212.1:0-23513 GCA_004027715.1 Plecturocebus donacophilus | reverse complement strand
GTAGGTTGTGTAGGGGACAAAGCAGGACTGGAAGTGGGCTGGCTGCCTGGCTGGTAGGGGTTCCTCAGCCCACATGGCATGTCTGGAACATCCCCACCAGACTGGCATTGGCTTTGGCTCCGCTTATAGCCCTCACATGGCGGGGAGCTCATCACCCAGCCAGGGAGCCAGTTTCACCATCACAAACACATCTTCTAGGCTGCTCTCCTCCCTGCTTCCCTGAGATCTTCCTCCACCGGCCCCAGCACTGCACCCTCATGGAGTTCTAGAATCCATGAGAGAAAACAAAGAGAGAAGGTAAAAGAGGGAGAGAAAGAGAATGGGCCAGGGACCTCAGCTCGCAGCGTCTCCCTCTTTTCTCCCTGCTACGCTACCACAGTGATGTCGCCACCCCACAGGACAGCCAAGGGGCTGTGGTTCAGAGGTGAACCAACTCACCCAAGGCTCCCTAGGAAGGAAATGGCGGAGGTGAGATTCCAGCCTCAAGATCCCATACAGTCTCTGAACAGAACTGACTGGGGAGTGGACGTCGTCCAGCCTCCTGCCTCCCACCAGGCACAAAGAGAGGCGAGTACCAAGCAGAGGACAGCCTCCTCCTTCGACGCTGAAATACAACCCATCTGTGCAAAGATGGCCCAGATCCTTTCCAGACCCCTCTGTCTCGGGGGAACCGAGAGACATGATTTGGGGTCCACAGTCTCCCACATCACTGGGGTCCATGATGACCTCTCCTGACATCTGGACCCACCTGGCTTGCTGATCTATCTGCCGGTTCAAAGTTTAATGTCCAACCCCAGCACCCAGCAGAGACCCTTGGCACACAGTAGACACTCAGTAAACGTTGTTGGGTATGTGTCTGAATCGTGGGATCAAGTCATGACCTATGTGCGTCCCTTCCTCCCTAGTAAGAAGAAAAGACCATCAAACCATATATATATATATAAAGAAATTCAATCCACCCATCCCAGAGTTTCTATTGCAGGGGCCGAGACGGAGCGGGTGCGCCAAGTTGAGCCAGGACAGAGACAACGTCAGCCCCACTGTGAGCCACTGATAAGAGGGGGCTGGCTGGGGAATCCAGACGGCTTGTCTATCAGCCTATTAAACACCATTCTTACAAGTTTTTTTCCCTCCCCCCTTTTCATTAATACGCAGGGTGAATAGAACATTGAATAAAAATCAGCCCTTGCCACACAATTGCGGGATTGAAAGGTAACTGTCAACAGAAGGATTTGGGTGACAAAGGGAACGGTTTTGGCGCTTAGCAAATGATTTTCGGCTTGTCATTTCAATGGGCTGTGTTTTTCAGAGATTGTGGGGTGGGTTTTTCTCTATTTTTTTTTTCTTTCTTTTTTTGAATAGCATTTATTACCATGCTTTTAAAAATTTGTGTGTGTGTGTGTGTGTGTGTGTGTGTGTGTGTCGTCTTTTTCTAGACGCCCTTCCTTCACAGATGCTGTGTACCCCCCTCCTGGGTCTCACGAATTCGCCTTTCTCCAAAAATAAAATGAGATAAAATAAGACACACAACAGATCTAAGAGGCCAAGGAGGAGAGAGGACGCTTTGTGAGGAATGGATAGTGGCAGCGTTGGGGACAGAGGGCAAGGGGCCCCGCAGAGGGAGAAGGGCACGGCTGTGGGGCTTAAGCCCTGACCTGTGGCTCCCAGGCCAGCTATAGCCTCCAGCCTCGCTGGTGGCCATGTCCGTCTCAGGGCGGAGATTAGTGACTCCCCCTTAGCATCAAGAGGCAGCGCCTCTGTCCGCCTGGCGGGGGTCAGTGTCAGGCAGGCCCCGCTCGCTGGCCGGACTCCGCCATCGCACTCACGGCAGCTCACGAGGCTCTAGATCTATAAAGAAGAGGTGTCCACGTGGTACGGGCCGATGGTCATCCAACAACATTGTGTGGTGACAATATATCCCTCGGAGACAGCTCGAAGCCACCTCTCCTAGTGGACAAGAATACAGAGTGATACAACATCACAGAAAGCACACCCACCCCCGTTAAAATATCAAAACGATGCTTTCCACACCTCCACGTAAATGTACGCATGCTTTTAAAAAGCTATTTAAAAATATCTCTCCTCTCCAAACGGCCGGTGACCAGGGTGAAAACCAAGAGATCCAGCTGCAGCTCGGCACGTTTATTGCAATCTCTGGGCCTCAGTTTCTCTCATCTGTGAAATGGGCCAGGGGGACCCAATCGTGATTTAAAACATTAAAAACAAAGACCCATTAGAGAAATGCACATTTAAACCACAGTGAGTTATCATCACGCCCCCGTCAGATAACTGAAATTAAAAAATAGTGGCGACACCAAATGCCCGTGAGGATGCAGGGAGGCTGGCTCCCTCTCACACTGCACAGTAAGATCAGTTGGCAGTTTCTTTAAAAAGTAAATATTCCACCACGCAACCCAGCAATTGCACTCCTGGGCATTGATCCCAGAGAAATGAAGACTTATGTTCACATAAAACCTGTACATGAACGTTTATAGCAGTTTTATTCCTAATAGCCCAAAACTGGAAGCCACCCAGGTGTCCTTCAACAGGTGAGTGGGTTAGCAAACAGTGACACAGCTACATCGCGGGGCATGACTCAGCGGTAATAAGGAACAACTACTGATACGCATGGCAAGCTGGGTGGATCGAAGGGAAATTATGTCCAATCCAAAAAAGCAAAACCCAGAGAAGTGACATGCTGCGTGATTCCATTTACATTCAATTGTGAAAATGACAAAATTACAGACACGGAGAACAGATAAGCGGTTGCCAGGAGTTAAGGAGGTGCTGAGGGCCGGAGATAAGTGGGGGGGCTACTAGGAAAGGGCCACACCGGGGAGGAAATGTTTCCTATCTGGATGGTATCAACGTCAGTATCCAGGTTGGGACATGAGACTATCATTTTTGCAAGATGTTATCATTAGGGAAAACTAGGTAAAGGATACATGGTACGCTGTGTTATTTCTTACGACAGCATGCAAATCTACGATTATCTCAAAACAAAAAGCTTTATTTAAAAATAAAAACAAAAACCGCAGAGCCCATTTTACAAATAGAATGTCATGCGGCCCACAGTGTGCTGGGTGCACAGGAAGACGCTCCTGTTGGACGAATCCCTGGCCCACAGCCCCCACTCTGTCTTCCAGGGGCACCGGCAGTTTGGAGACCCACCAGACCCAGGGTCTCCAGGGTATCCCCCAGCTCCAGAATCTGCGGGTTCCAGGAAGTGTCACTGGTGGGCGTGCCGGCCTTGGGTTCTCTTAGCTTACACGTTTGGGCTCCAGACGGCCAGAAACTTTTGGTACTTTCAGCTGGTGCGGGCACTCACCACCCGGGCCCCTGCAAGGGATTGAACAAGGCGTGCCAGGCCGAGGCAGAGGGGACAGCATGGCCCCCGGAGTGCTGAGGTCTGTGCAGCCTTTTCATGTGGGTGGGCCACACCCCTCGGTGGCTATCTGTCAAGCACCGCCCTCCTCCCACACCTCAACCCACAGAGTCACATCCTCACCTCTCCAACCCAGCGGCCCCACCTCCGGCGGGCTGCAGTGAGACTGGCAGAGTTATGGGAAATCCCAGAACAGGGCACAGGAGAAGCGCCCAGCACGTGGGAAATCGGGCACACCTGTCTCCTCCTCCAGACGCTGCCGCCCACTCCCTCACCCAGCGGAGTACAAGGCCCAGCCCTTCTCCTCTTTGAGCTGCTGTATGCACGTCTGCAACTAAGTAAGTATGCACTCAGCAAGGAAGCCGTTTCCTGAGCACTGCTTCTGGGTGGGGCATTTTTACCGACGCCCAGGGGCCCCATGGACACAACAGGCTCAGTTCACTCTCCACTAGGGGCGTTGGATGTTAAACCAGTCACCCCATAAACAAGGGAATTTCACAACAACAACAACAAAAAAGGAATGAAGCAGGAGTGATGTCAGGGGCTTCTCTGGAGAGGGAGTTTTGAGGAGGAGGCAAACCTGTTCATTCTTTACTGACACACACAACAACCTGGATGAATCAATAGAAAATTAACCCCAGTCCAAAAAGCAAAGAAGTTACACATTGCATGATTCCATTTACACTCCATTGTGAAAATGACAAAATTATAGACACAGAGAATGGATGAGTGGTTGCCAGGAGTTACGGAGGTGGTAGGGACAGGAAGCAAGTGGACGTGGCTACTATAAAAAAGCCACATGAGGGATGGAAACGTTTTGCAACTTGATTGTATCAACGTCAAGGTCTGGGGGAAGGAGTTTCCACAGAAGAGGAGAGTATGTGCAAAGGCCCTGGGGTCCAGACAAGCTCAGCATGCTTGTGGCACAGAGACGAGGCTGGTATCTCTGGAAGAGGGGGAGAGGACAGAGTTGCAGGACCTTGGGTCCCACAGGAGGAAAGGGCCTGATCCAGAGGGGCCTGGGGGGCCAAGCGTGGGGAGGAGTTTAGTTTTCCTTCTCTGTAGAGGGAGAAGGCATGGCAGGAGCTGATCTCCCATGTGCTTTAAAAGGATTACTCACTGTCTGCAGTGGCAAGCAGGAAGACGTGACCAGAGCAGGGAAACCTTCCCTGGCTACCTGGGACCTTACGGGTGCGGTTTTATGGATCCCAGGAATTGCAAAGTGTTGTTAATTCACATGACCTCTTGCCAGCCTCTAACCAGCCCCCACTCGCCAGCTTGTGGGGCCAACCCAGCTGCTGCCAGTGGCTTGAACCTCCGCAGTGTCCCAAGGACATCGTCATGACAGCAGCCCCAGGGGTGTCAGCCCCAGTGGTCTCGGTCCAGATGTGCCAGCTGCTAGGTGGAATTAGGGATCATCTTTCACACATTGCTTCTGAGTGTGTCTGCGAGGCATTTCTGCAGGAGACTGCTATTGAAATGGGTGGGCTGAATAAGGAAGATGGTGGCTCACACCTGTAATCCCAGCACTTTGGGAGGCTGAGGCAGGCGGATCACCTGAGGTCGGGAGTTCGAGAGCAGCCTGACCAGCAGGGTGAAACCCTGTCTCTATTCTATTAAAAAAACAAACGGAAGATGGTCCTGCCCCATGCCGTTGGGGAGCGCCTGGATAGAACAAAAGGGTGGAGGAGGGTTGAATTCCCTTGGCCTGACGGCTCCGGCTGGGACATTGGTGTTTTTCCTGCTCTCATGCTCCAAGTTCTCAGATCTTTGGACTCCGACAATCCATTCCATCGGCCCTCAGAGCTGCAGTCTACACCGCTGACACTCCTGCGTCTCCAGCTTGCAGATGGCAGATCCCCCTGGGACTCCTCAGCCTCCACAATCGCACCAGCCAAAACCTTACAATGAATCTCTTCAGATACGTTTATATATAAATCTCTTTCTATATATAAATCTTTTAAATATATATTTTATATAAAAATCTCCCTCTATATTCATATATGATGGCTTTCTCTTCTACTGATTTGGTTTTTCTGGAGAACCCTGATGAATACAGCTGCCTTTCTGGCCCAGTTGGGTTTGCTCCACACAGCCCAGGACAGAGAATTCTGCCCCCCAAGTGATGCTTGGCTGCAAGCTCTGACTTCACCCTGGAGAATCCTGGGGGTTCAGGCTTTTAACTTAGAAAGAAAAGTAAAGCTCTGACCCTCCCCAGGCTCTGAAATATGCTTTGGCTTCCCCACCTGCAAGGGGAAGAAAGAGCAGATGATCTTCCCAGCCCCTTTGCTGCAATCCCAAGAATCTCCAATTCACCTGTGGTAGGAAGGTCTGTCATTGAGTGAGCGCCTACTGTATTCCGCTCATGCCGCATGCCTTGTGTGCACTGGCTCACTCAATCTTCACAAGCTCCTCCCAAGGCAGGGGAGGCTCGCATCCTCATTGAACAGGTGAGAACACCAAGGTACAGCGAACCTGAGTCACTTGCTTCAGGTCACACAGCTGACACGTGGCACCATTAGCATTTGATCTAAAGTCTACCTGACCCTGAGTCTGTCCTCGTAACCAATCACCTACATGGTTCCTTGATCATTAACCAAAACCCCCCAAGTTATGATTGATACCCATTTGTTCATTTATAGAAGATGGATTGAGGTCCACTAGACGCCGCGTAGGTGCCAAGCCTTCTGGATGTTGAGCAGTGAACGCCGCAGAGAGAACTCTCTGCCTCCATGAAATTTATATTCTAGTTGAGGGGAGGAAGACAATAAATAAGTAGGTGATATAGCAGAAGGTGAAAAGTGCCATCGAGCAGGGAATAAAGCAGGGAAGGGTGATGGGAAGTCCTGGGGCCAAGATAGCAACTTAAGAGGGTGGCCAGGGGGACCGCGTGGAGAAGCTGGCAGCGGAGCCACATGGACAAGGAGAGGAGGAAGACGGCCCTGCAGATGTCTGAACCTGGAACAGCTATGGCAAGGGGAACAGCAGATGCAAGGCCTGAGGCAGAGGGTGCTGGGGAGCCACCAGGAGGAAGCGGAGGTGTTGGGGCGGGACCCCGGAGATGGGTGAAGGCAGAGAATTGTGGGTGTCCCAACAGGTTGGCGCTGACTGTGGGTGAGAGGGAGCTCTGGGAAGGCGTGCAGCAGATGATGTCATGGGAAGACTCATGCCTTGGTCTCTCTGGCTGCTGGAGCTAAAGTTGGGCTGCTGGGAGGCGGGGTGGAGGTAGGAGCACCTGCAAGGAGGCTGCTGCAATAATCCAGAGGAGTGACAATGGTGGCTTCAGCCTGGGTGGTCAGGGGCCTCTCCATGCGGCCTCTCCTGCCTCCGTCCCTCTCCCCTGGGAGTGGTTTTAAAGGGCTCTCTGCTGACACCCACTCACCCGGCTGCTGTGCCATCCCCTAGGGCTGCGCCATCCCCTGCGCCATCCCCACTCTCTGCCCTCTGCATGGCATCTGTGATCAAGGCCGCTGCTGGAGTCTCCTCTAGACCTTGCTCCACGGCAGGCACAGAGCAGCCACTTGGCAAATGGCGACGCTCGCTCATGATTATGGAAGGTCCATGCCTGGGCGAGAGACAGAGACATGCAGAGAGAGTTCTAACCCCCAAAAGCACTGGAGTCAGACAAGTCTGGGTCCCATGCTGGTTCCGCCCCCCGCACCCTTGCTGTGGGACCCTGACCACATCGTTCTTCTCTCTGAGGCTCAGTTTCCCCTTCTGTAAAATGAGGAGGGTCACTCGGGGTCACAGCCTCCACCCGGAGCTCACCTCTGACTCCTCTTTGGCAATAACCTGCCTCACTGGAGCCTAGGCTTCAGTGTCTTCCCAAACAGGCCCTGCCATGCGTACAGTGCCCCTACCGCACTCTGGCCAGAGTCTGTGGCTGCCTCGGGGTTCCGGGCTGCTGCAGCTGAGCACCCCATGAGGAGAGGAGATGGGCCTCGCTCCCTCCTCTGTGCAATGGGCTCCGCACCACCCGGCTCACAGCTGTCTTCAGTGACTCCTGGGGACGATGAACACACAGTGCCTAATCCTGGGCACAGGGTCAGTGAAGCTCCCTGTGAGAAAGCCACACGAAGATGGAGGCAGTGCTAAAGTGATGTGGCCACAAGCCAAGGAATGCCTGGAGCCATCGAAGCTGGCACAGGCCAGAAGGCATCCTCCCTGAGCCCTCTGGACGAAGCACAGCTCCTCCAGCATCTGGTTTCTGGTCTTCAGGCCTCCAGAACCAGAAAAAAATTAATTTGTGTTATTTTTAAGCCACTAGGTTTGTGGTCATTTTTTACAGCAGCAACTGTGAAAGCCTATTCCTCTGTGAAGTCAGAGAGAATTTCTGATGTTGACTCCCCTTGTGGGGTGAGAGGAGCCAAGCTGGGGCATGCACTCTGCTTCCCTCAAGGTCGTAGCTGGCACCATCCAAAGCCGTGTCCTCTAGAGGACCCAGAGCATGCACTTCCTAGCTGACCTCTCCACAAGTAGGACTTGTAATCAGGACCTGTTACTGGGAAACTAATAAGAGTTTTGGTTCACCTAATATTCCTGCATCACTATGGTTGTGAATTACAGCTGCTGACACATCTCTTTCCCTCTAGATTGTGAATGCCTAGAATACAAGGATCATGGTTGGGAGCCTACAGACTGCCCTAACCACTCTGCATTAGAGAGAGTCAGCCCCCACTGAGCCAGGCTGGAAGAGACTTCAGAAACCCTAGAAACGATCTCCTTCAGTCAGGACCAGAGGGTGGCAGGTCTTGAACCCAGAGCCCTGGACCCCACCCACAGCTCCTGCCAATCAGACCTGCAGCCCCCAAGGGCACAACATCTTTTCAGCCAGCATTTAAGGCCCTGCCTGAGGGAAGAGTCAGAGAGAGAGGGAGAGAAAGAGAGAGGAGACCTGAGGGTCTCGATGGACTTGTGGTTCATTCAGTCAAGTCTTTGAGAGCAACTGCATTTTATTAGTACCAAAGAATTGAGTGCTGTGATTCATGAGACTCAGAAAGAATTGGCTCTGTGCCCTGCGCCTACTGACAGGTGAGCTGGAATTATAGCTGGTGAAGAGAGTTTGCCTGTGGGTTTCTGGGAAGGAAGTGAACTACTTATGCCAGCCACTCTCTCCACCCCCGACACATACCATCTTCCAAGTGCATCTTCTGATGCCCCAGGCTAGGTGGGAGACGCCCTGCGGCTTGTGGCCTCCTCCTTCTTCCCAGCAAAGTTTAGATGAAGGCCTCCAGCCTGGGCCGAGTGTCCTGTCATGATGGCTTCTGGTCAGCCCCAGAATGTGGTAGTTCTAGGGAAAGCCTTAGGGTCCCCTCGGATCCCCCAAGAAATCACTCATAGTGATTAAGGAAGGTTATTGCCCAGCACGTGCTTGATTGACATTCGATGGATGAATGGATGAGTGGATGGATGATTCGATGGATGGATGGATGGATGGATGGATGGATGGATGGATGGGTATATGATGGATGGATAAAAGGAAGGAAAAAATGAATAGATGGATAGATGAGGGGATGGATGAATGAATGGATGGATGGATGGGTATATGATGGATGGGTAAAAGGAAGAAAAAATGAATAGATGGATAGATGAGGGGTTGGATGAATGAATGGATGGATGGGTGGATGGATGGTTTGATGGATGGATGGAAGTAAGGAAAAATCGATGGAGGATGGATGGATAGATGAAGGGATGAGTGGAAGGAAAAACAAATGGATGGATAGATGGATGGATGGAAGGGCGAGTGGGTGGGTGTATGGATGAACAGAAGGAAAGAAGGCAGAAAGGAAGGGTGGAGAGATGATTGGGTGGGTGGGTAAGGGAATGCATGAATGAAAAATGAGTGGATGAGTGAATGAATGAGTTATTTTAAAGTTAAACAACCCCAGATTCGAATTATTTTCCCACTAACATCTGTGTGACTTGTTCAAGTTACTTCCCACCTCTGAGCCTCAGTTTCCTCAGTTGGAAAATGGGGGTCATATTGCCCAGCTGATGATTCTTAGCCATAAAATGGGAGTGATGATGCTGTGAGTTCTAATAACATGGTGCATATAAAGAGACTGGTCTAATTTTCACCATACTGTTCTCGGAGTCTCCTGGAAGTGGTAAATCTGGCACACAATAAGTCTTCAGGAATAATGAGGTAGCCTTTAGTCAGCTTAAGGGGGCTGACTTTTAGGCCTCAGACCACCTGATTCTCCTTAGGTCTGTGAAAGCTCTTTCCTCTATGAAATGGGAGATAATTTCTGATGCTGACTGCCCCTATAAGGTGAGAGGAGCCAAGCTGGGGCATGCACTCTGCTCCCCTCAAGGTCACCGCCGACACCACGGCATCTTGTCCTCTGGAGGACCCAGAGCATGCACATCCCAGCTGACCTCTCCACAAGTAGCACCCATAAAAGCAGCAGCCCTTTTCCTCCACCACCCTGAGAACTGGAGAAGGGGGCACTGCAAAAACAGAAAGAGGCCAGTGCTCTACCACTCTAGGGGACCAGAAAAGTTTCCCGCCATCCCAACCATCAGCAAAAGGAATATTTCAGGGCTTGGGGAATTTTCCAATTGGGCTTCAAATCCACAATTCTTGTGCACAATGCGGGAAAGCGCACAGGCTTAGAAGTCAGGGAGAACTTGCGTTGGCTCACGGAGTGTATATGTCACTCCAAAAGATTGTGTGAGCTGTCATGTGTCAAAGAGATGTGAGTTATGAAAAGCATTCTACTGCGTAAGGATAGAAATTCCCATCTCATCACCCAGGACACAGGCTGAGTGTCCCCAGTGTGAGCAACAAAGGGCACGTGAGTGAGCCTGGTGGATGAAAAAGAAGTGTGGAATCATTGTTCTCGGCTCTCTGCCTGTTCTATTACAGCCTCAGAGGTTCTGCTGGGAAGACCTGCCATATTCTGGGATAAAGCTGCCCCATTGCGAAGTCCCGAAGGGTTATCCCATGAATGGTCCAGCTCTTCCTATCCAATCCTTCCTTCTAGACTAAAACAGCAGAGAACTTTCTCCTTCCAGATGTATCCTCTAACAGGGGCCCCAGGAAAGGGCTCCCAGAATAATTGAATAATCCCAGATGAGTGTGAACAGCAGTCGAGGAGGTGTGTGGAGGAGGAACTCAAGGTGAAATTTATTTCTGTCAACTGGTGGTCTATTTCCCTGATACCATTTCCTTGTATACAGATAAGGAGTTATCTTAAATGACCATGTCTTTTTCAATTTGTACTTAACAGTCAATCCCATTTTCCTTATATGATACTATCGCAGCTGGATGAAAAATGCATTCAATAATCCCTAAGGATCTTCATATATCAATATCAAATGGTCTGAAATTGACCTGTTATAAAATCCAGTCCTTCAAGCTAGCAAGAGACTAAATCAAAAAGAAGCAAATTTTAGCACTTAACCATGTTTTGCGTAAGCTGAATGCTCCCAGCACTGAAGCCTGTGTTTTCTAGGGTCTTAAGGAGAATAAATGCTCATCCCTTAAAAAAAAATGCCTGAAAGATATATCTAGATTATTGATACATCTGCCTAATGAATGAAGCTTCTTAGAAGGTCACGCCTGGCAGAAATACTAATAAGCAGGGGGCGTTAACAAGATCCTTCCGGTGAAAGTTCATAGGAACCCCAGGTTTGTGCTCCAAGCTGAAGAATGTTGCAGAGCCCTTGGAGAGGGAAACACCTCAGGCTCAGGAGAGAAGGTACAGATATGCATGTCACAGAATTGTCTATTTGTGTGTCTTCATCCCTTCTCAGTAGTAAATATGTAATAGATATTCTTCCAAAGCTTCTTTGCTGGCTTGATGTGAGCAGTTAAAATAAGAGGAGTGAGTCACTGCTCACAGCTCTTTAGCTGCTCTTAGCAAGTCATCAGGAGTTCTACTGGGGAGAGCGGTTTTCTTCCTGGCTATATAGCTGGTGAGCTCTAAAGTGTCCCAGATTTACTCCATTAATAGTTACAGTCAAAGAAACTTCTGGCCGGGTGTGGTGGCTCACACCTATAATCCCAGCTCTTTAGGAGGCGGAGGCGGCAGATTACTTGAGGTCAGGAGTTCGAGACCAGCCTGGCCAACAGGTGAAACCACGTCTCTACTAAAAATACAAAAATTAGCCTGGTGTGGTACCGCACACCTGTAGTCCCAATTGCTAGGGAGGCTGAGGCAGGAGAATCTCTTGAACCCTTGAACCCAGGAGGCAAAGGTTGCAGTGAGCCGAGATCATGCCACCGCATTCCAGCCTGGGCGACAGATCGAGACTTCTATCCAACCAACCTTGAGTGGTGGTAAGCCCAAAAAATCACTTTGGAGAAACGCCCAGCGCTAATCAGGTGCTCACAAAACATTGGCCCCTTTCCCATCTGTAGGGAACACCAACTCCATGATGCCAGAGATGGCATCTGCCTTGTTCTCTGCTGGGTCCTCAGGTCTCAAAAAAAGAGGGAAGGGAAGGGAAGAAGGGAAAGGAAGGGAGAGAGAAAGAGGAAAGAAAGAAAGAAGGAAAGAAAGAATGAGAGAGAGAGGGAGGGAGGGAGGGAGGGAAGGAAGTTCTAAATTGTATCTTATTGAATTTTCAGAATAACCTTCTGATATTAGAAATGAAGAAACGGAAGGTCAGGGCAGTCATGGGACTTTCCTTGGGCCACATCCCGAGTGGCAGAGCTTGAGTTCAAGCCCAGCCACTCTGAACTCAGAGATTCTGCCCTTAACCACTGCACAGTTCACCCCAGGAAGTGCTTAATTAATATTTGCCCCTTAGAGGAGCAGAAGCAAATGGAAGGAGGAGGAGAATGGTGGCACTAATGATGCCTCAAAGTGTCCGGGCTTCTCAGGGTTAGAGACAGGAAAGTACGGTCCCCACAGTTGGGGCAATCAGGGCAGGCTTCATGTAAGAGGTGAGTTAACCAGGGCCCGAAAGGGGACAGATGCTGGAATGGCTTCTATTTGGTGCCCTGATGTCTCACCCTTGCTACCAGTTTGGCAGCATGCTGAAATCTGTGGGAAACCAGGATGGAGAAGACAAGGATATTGTCCTCAGGCAGGAATCCGATCACTACAGAGGTGGGACACAACGGCAACCTCCAGGCTGAAGGTCAGCTCCCTTTTGCAGAAAGGTGGGAGACGGGGGAGCCAGACAGGCTGGGTCCAAATTCCAGCACGACCATCCTCGAGCCTGTGACCCTGGGCAACTGACATCACCTCTCTGAGCCTCGCGGGTTGGTATCTGGAAAGCAGGGCAACGAAACCAACCTTGAGTGGTGGTAAGCCCAAAACATCACGTGGGAGAAATGCCCAGCGCTGATCAGGTGCTCACGAAACACTGGCGCCTTTCCCATCTGTAGGGAACACCAATTCCATGATGCCAGAGATGGCATCTGCCTTGTTCTCTGCTGGGTCCTCAGCACCAGACACAGGCAGTGCTCAGTGAATAATTAATTAACGATGGACAGATGGACGGACAGAGGAATATGGAGTGACCCAAGCGCCAGACATCCCATCCAAGGGACAATGCCCTACAGCCCCCATCCCCTGCCAGGGGAAGCATCCTCCCTCCTGTACTTTTAACCAGGGAATCAGCCCTGGGGGTCGGGGGCCTGTGCCCTCCAGCCCCCGCCTCTCCCAGCTCCTCCTGTCTGTTTCACCGTAAAGTGTCACCACAAATCCTCATACAGATCTCCAAAGCGTCTGAGGACCGTCAATCCTGCCAAACACAAAATTCAAGGAACTGGAAGTTACGCCAGATATCAAACCTGACACATCCCCATCCAATGCTCGAGGGTTTGATGAGTCAAACTCCTGTCCACAGGAGGATGGGAGCAGGCAGGGGCAGGGTGGTGGGAGCAATGAGAGTAGTGGGGCTGCCCCCAAAACTATATTCAACTAATATCTTCTGGGCACAGGATGACAAGCACAGCCCATGGCCATCAGCACTCGCCATGCACCAAACGCCATGGTGTGTGGTTTGTAGGCACATGCTGTCCTACTCATCACAACACACACCTTGACAAAGACTCCCCATAAGGGGAAACTGAGGCACAGGCATTAGGAGCCTTCCAAGGATTCCCAGCCAGCCAGTGGTAGACCAGGATTTGAACTCAGTCTGATTTCACCATTGCCCACCATGCTACACACGCACTTCTCTGCGCCAGGCCACACCTGATGTCTGGATGACGCAGAAGAAAGATGAGGCTGAGCCCTCTTGGAGTCTGCCCTTCAGCAAAATGGGCACTGGCTGCAATTCTGCAGACATATTGATATGTCGTGTGTATTCATGTATCCATCATGAATGCTTTGGTGGAGGTGAATATGAAACTGTCAGAGCAGAAGCAAGGAGGGCTTCGTGGAGGAGATGGCATCTCAGGTCTAAGTCATAACAGTAGTAATGGCCACATTTACTGCAAGCTGCCCAGGAAATGGTTACAACACTAACACTTTACTTGCCAAAGGATAGGGATCTGGCCCAAAGAATGGTGTCCTGTTAGCCTTTTCACGTCTAAACATGTAGCTCTCTCCAACAACTGCTTGTCTGATTCAGAATAAAACCCAGACACTGCTGCAGCCTGTGTGTGGTCTGTTCCTTGCCCACTTCATGATGCTCTTCCCCTTACCCACTCCACTCCAGCCACACTGGCCTTCTTCTTAAACCTCGAACACTTCTGGGTCTTGTCTTCCCCTGGACCTTCCCCCGTACTGTTCCTCCTGCCTGGAATGACATTCCCCCACTTCTCAAGTAATCAGCCTCCTCTTATCTTTGGATCTCAACCCAAAAGTCCTATCCTCACAGAGCCCTTCTCTGTCCAGCCCTGCAGTGAAAAGTAGCTGCCCGTCAGGTCTCCATCGATGTTTATTCTCTTGGGAAACTTACAACTTACAGATATTTTATAGAGTTGTGTCTTGGCTTGTTTGAGCTCTCTCCCCCATTAGACCTTGGACTTGGTGAGGGCAATGGTTATCAAATCTGTCTCAGTCACTGCTCTGCCCTCTGTGCCTGGCATGCAGCAGGTGCTCAATACAGACTTGGCAAATGGAGAATGAATGAATGAATGAATGGACTAGTGGCTTCTACATTTGAAGAACTGACATCAGGCAGAGGACTCAGACCTCAGGCTCCCCTTGTGTAGTTCTGAGAAACTGAGCCAGAAGAAATGAGAGGAGTAGGCGGAGCAGAGTCATTACAAGTGTGACCTACTGTGTGAAAGAGGGGATCAGGGATGACCTCCTGGAGACACAGCCCAGCTGGGCCCTGACATGGCCAGGAATGTACTGGGCCAAGGGAACAGAGGCCACAGGGTCTTTCTTCCACATCCCATGTTTTTTTAAGAGAGTTTTTAAGAGTATTAAGGACCACCTGCATTAGTATCTCTGTGAAGGAGATGGGTATTTTTAAAATGCAGGTGCCTAGGCCACCCTCCCTAGCCTTATGAATTAGAATCTCCAGGCTTGGGGCCCGGGCATCTGCATTCTCACCAGCTCTCCTACGAGGCTCTGAGCACAGCAGAGTTTGAGGAACGCTGCTGCTCTGAAAGTCAGCCAGAAAATCAGAGCCAAAACTGTGCCAAGAAGCAAGCTGACGACACCCAATCCAGAGGTCTAGTTTGCTTCACCCCCAGAGCTTGCTCCCTCTCTATCCTTGAGAGTGGCACATCTCAGCATAGTCCTTCTTCCCTGGCATCACTGAAAAGAACCCGAAAACCTTTCCCTACTTGGTTCAAAAGGACTTGAGCTGCCCCTGGGTCTCCACAGCCGCACCCCAGGAACCTGCTAAATCAGAGAATGATCTGCAAACACAAAGCAAACATCACTCATCCTGTTTGGTGGTGGGAGAGCTTTTCTTTTCTAAAGAGAAAAAAAAAATCCCTGATGATTGACTGCGTTTTTGCATCTTCCAGCTATTTGTTGCCATGTAATATAGACATTTGCCTGTCAACAAAAATGCCGTCAGTTTTACAAACACGCTTTTTCTACTGGCTTCATCGGGGGGGAGTGTTTTGACTGGCTTCACTTGTTGAGTGTCTGTGCACTGCTCTGCCCCAACCAGCTGCAATACGGACTCTGGCTGCCCAAAGTTTCTCTTCCCAGCAAGCCTCCCTCCCTTTGGAGCCGCAGAATCCAGCCACCATAGTTATGGGGTCCATGCAAAGCAGGGGCGGGAGGAATAACTCAGCTTTGGAACTCAATACTTGGGCAAATAGCTTTCCTGCTCTGGGCCTCAGTGGAAATCAGCCTTGAATCTTCCTTGGGAAGGTTACAGAAGATCATAAAAGTCATCGCAGTTTCCATCCTGCTCTCTTGGATCATGCATTCTGGGGAAAGCCGGCCACCATGTTGTGAGGATGCTCAAGCAGCCCTGAGGACAGACCATGTGAAGACCCAGAAGAACTGAGGCCCCTGATCAAAAGCCAGCCATGAGTGAGCCACCTTGGAATTAGAGCTTTCAGCCCTGGCCAGGACTTCAGATAACTGTAGCCCCAGACACCTGACTACAGCATCAGGAGAAATTCTGAGCCAAATCCATCCAACCAGGCTGCTCCCAAATGCCCAATACACAGAAACTATGAACGATAATAAAAGCTTATTGTTGTTTTAAGCTACTCTTAGGATTGATTGGTTTCACAGCAATAGATAACTGACATATGCAGTAACCGACAGATATATACCCAAAGATAAATTATCACCAATATTGATTATTTCTTGTGTGACAGGTACTGTGCTCAATAATTTACATTCATATCTCGTTCCATCCTTACCCCACACTGTGAGGCAAATGCCGGTATGAGGCTTGTTTTACAGATAAGGAAATCGAGGCTCAGAGAGATGCAGCAACCCACCCAAGGTCACATAGCCTGAAACTGGCCGAGGCAGGATTTGAACCCAGGTCCCTCTGACCCTTGAACCACAATTCTAAATTACTACACTACACTGCATTCCAGATATCCATATAAATTATTATTATCACTAGCATTAACTTTTAAAGGTGTGCTTTTCCCAGCGGGAGGACTTAGAGAAAAAGCAAATTGCCTTTGAGCCGTTCAATCCTCCATGTTTAATCAGACAAACTCCAGACCTCGCCTGCTCTCAGGACCTGAAGTCAGGCAGCTGCAGGTGACTCTGAGGAGGTGGAAGGAGGCACAGAATCCCTGGGTGGGGATTCCCAGGGCAGCACCCCAGGAACAGCCTGTCTGCTGCCTGCCGGGGCTGCAGGGGTTAAAGAGAACCGCCTGGCTGCAAGAAAATCTCTCCAACGGTGTTAGAGCAGGGGAAAAAGGCAAAATGATTGTAAATTCCGCCAGGGGAATTCTGCCATGAATCCGGCTCACCTTTCGAAGACCCCCCCTCCTGCTGCCATCCCCCCGCCCCGCCTGAGAGGATAACTGACCTTTGGAGGGAAATAATGAAAAGAAGAAATTCCTTGGAGAAAATAATGTGTCCGGGCCCCAGTAATGAGATCGGCTCCTTTTATGTTGCCATGGAGACGGCAGTCATTTTATAATACAAAATACATGAATGGGTGCGGGCGGGCGCAGCCTCGCCAGCACAGGGGGGGTCACGGGCAGCGTTGGGGGGCAGGTTAGCCTCTTGCAGGCTGTGGTCTGGTCTGGGGGTCGGGCGAATGGCTGGGGTCAGGGGCCACTGTGCCTCACTTCCCCAGAGAAGCAGGCCTGGCTCCCGGGGTCTTCTCAGGCTGGGGCCTTGGGACTCAGAGACAGGCTGGGGGCCTGATGGGTGAAGCCCATGACTCCTGGGAGCAGGGCGGGGAGCAGGCTCTGGCAATTCATAACTTTAACCACAGGCCCACCTCTCACGGCTGTGCCTGCTATGTAACCTAAGACACGGTTTTTCTGCAACTGTCCTACGAGGGAGAGGATCATAGCCCTATTTTACAGATCAGGAAACTGAGTCACGGAGAGGTTAAATCAACTTGATCAGTGTGACACAATAGAGATTTCAGCCCAGATATGGCTAGAGCTGAAGTTTTGAGTTAAGACGGGGGACCCTGGATGTCACCTGGGAGGCTGGTACAAGGGAAATTTTCCAGGTGCTGAAAATGTGCTATTTTGTAACGGGAAGTACATACATGTAAGAATGCATTGAGCTGCTCCCTTAAACTCTGTATACTTGACAGTTTCTAAGTTAACTTTTTTTTGAGATGGAGTCTTACTCTGTCTCCCAGGCTAGAGTGCAGTGGCGCAATCTTGGCTCGCTGCAACCTCTGCCTCCCGGGTTCAAGCCATTCTCCTTCCTCAGACTCCCAGGTAGCTGAGATTAGAGGCACCTGCCACCACACCTGGTGAATTTTTGTGTTTTTAGTAAAGACGAGGTTTCACCACCTTGGTCAGACTGACCCACCTGCCTCGGCCTCCCAAAGTGCTGGGATTTCAGGCGTGAGACACCATGCCTGGCCACTCTCATTTTTAAAGCGTGAGTGTGTGTGTGTGTCTATTACAACATGAAGTCTCTGCTGTCAGCCAGATCTAAACTGAGACCCCAGCCCAAGCCCCAGCTTCATGTGTGACCTTGGCAGGTGGCTTCCCGCTGCGGGTTCCCCTGTCCTGTCCTTGCCTGTAAAATGGTGCAATACGGTAGCCGTCTCCTAGGGCTGCCGAAGGGCTTTACGCACAGGATGGACTGGGTACAGGGCTTGGGCGGGGAAGAACTCAGACACGCTGCTGAGTCTCATCTCTCTCTTCTGATGTGTTTCCAATGTTAACATGGTGATGATGGCGACAAGAAAAGCAGCGGGGGGTGAGAAGACTTCTGACTTCTGGAGAGAGACCTGGAAGAGAGGAGGGAAGGGAAACTGAAGCTGAGAGAGGAAGAAGGGGAAGAGGAAGGAGACAGGGAAGAGAAGGAAGGAAAGGAATACAGGAAGGGGAAGAGGAGGAAGAGTTCAATGAGGGGAGAAGAGGCAGCCGATGAAGAAAAGAGGCAGCCAGGAAGCAAGGTTCGGAGCTGGGAGTCCGGAAGAACCACGCACTTTCCTGCTGTGCGTCCTTGGAGAAAGCGCTGTCTCTCTCTGAGCCATGGTTTCCCCATCTGTAAAAAGGTTACCCAGGAGGTCCTTGGAGCACAGAGGAGGTACTCAGGCTGCCAAAAAAAGGAGAGAGAAAGGAGGGACGGGCTGGAGGTGGTGAGGCTGCCCTTCCTCAGAGCAGGAATTCAGCCCCACCCCCAGGCAGTGGCCAACACTCCGTCTATTCCTTGTCCTTGAAAGCCAGCTCTGAGATCTGCCACCAGCCATGGGAACAGCAGGCCAGTTCCAGCAGAGACCCTTGAAGGGGAATGCAGTGACTGCCCCTAAAATAACCGTCCCAGTCAGCTTTTTATAGGTCTGAGACTGGGCGGGTAGTGCAGGCAGGCGTTACAGGATCTTTGTCTGCAAAGAGAAATTAGGAGAGGCGCACATGGTGTCTGCAGAGAAGCTGAGGTCTTTTCCAGAGGGAAAGCATGGAAAAACGAAGTCACACATCACCCAGGGGGCTGGCCTACAGCCAGAGCCAAGCTGTGGGCACCGCTGGCCCTGGGCTCTGCCCAGTGCTCACCTTCTAAAGGTGGCCTACCGAGGATTCATCCCTTTGTCTCTCTGGAAGAGAGACCACCACCAAGCAATGCTCGTGCCAGCCCTGCTGAGCCCTGCACATCTGTTACCGTATTTAAGCCTTATGATGTGTGTTCATCCCCATTTCACAGATGAGAAAACTGAGGCTCAGAGAGGTTAAGAAACATGCCTAAGGTCACCCAGCTGGCGAGAGGCCTAGCTGGGATTTGAGCTCACATCTGCCTTGCTCTGAAGCCCACACTCCAGACACTGACATTCTCCCTCCTGGCCACCTCACTGAGAAAAGAGGGATAGTCCACACCAGCCTACAGCTGCGTCAGTACAGGGCAGTATCATGCCATGTCCTTGCCGTTAACTCGAAGCCTCTGAAATCCCAAAACTGGATCGAGGAGTCTGGGGTGAAATACAGCCTAGCCCGCGGTTTGGGGAGAAGTAAATGTTATACTTGAGGGCACTGGTATTTGGACCAATTGGATGCGTCTCAGAAAAATTCCATTTTGTTCATCAGTAACCCCAGAGAAAAATGTCTTGGGGCAGAAAGGAAATGTCAGAACAGGCCTGCTAGCAAGAGGACGGAGCAATCTTTCATTCCCGTGTTCTGCTACGTGTTGGCGATGAAGAAGCCGGTTAAGTTCAACATGAGACGTTTCCAGCCAAGATCTGTAGAAGCCAGCTTCCAAGCCCAATTTTGCCACTGACTCTCAGCGCTATATGGGCCTCAGTTTCCCCATCAGCAAATTGAGAACTAAAGAGACCTTTAAGATTTCTTTCCAGCCAGACATGGTGGCTCACGCCTGTAATCCCAGCACTCTGGGAGTCCGAGGCAGGCGGATCACAAGGTCAAGAGATCGAGGCCAACATGCTGAAACCCCATCTCTATTAAAAATACAAAAATTAGCCAGGTGTGGTGGCGTGCGCTTGTAATCCCAGCTGCTCAGGAGGCTGAGGCAGGAGAATCGCTTGAAGCCATGAGGCAGAAGTTGCAGGGAGCTGAGATTGTGCCACTGCACTCCAGCCTGGTGGCAGAGCAAAACTCCGTCTCAAAAAAAAAAAATTCCTCTTCATTTTAAATGTGTTCATTCCCCATGGCATCCTCGAGAGGCCAACCTGTCCCTGCTGTCCCCATTATATGATGTGAAAACTAAGGCTCCGGAAGGGCAGAGGGCTAGCCCCGGGTCTCATGGTGGCTTCAAGCTGGACTCAGCCTTCAAGTGTCTGCTTGGACCACAAAATTCTGCTCCTGTGGCTAACTGCCCCCTGCACTGTGAGAGCCCAGCAACCTTGCAGAGCAATGGGTCCCTTTCAAGAGTCTGGCTCCTCTCAGCCTGGGGCCGGATGGTGTCACGGAGACATCTGGGGGCAATCTGGCAACTCCCCTCAGCCTCTGGGTCTCTGAGACACCCTGGGCCGGGGAGCACTTCTGACTACTTGGCCAGAACCACAGCAAACATCTGTGGGAAGGGAAGGAGGGGAGGAAGGAAGCTGGTGCTCCCAGGGTCTGAGGGACAGAGGCCTGGCCCTGCTCCAGAGAGCCAGGTAAGCACTTTGGTTGCAAGTTTGGAATGTATCCAAGTCCGTGCATGCACACACATGGTGTACGTGTGTGTACGTGTGTTTGCGTAAGCACTGCATTCATCGTGGGTTGTATGTGCACGCATGTTGTGTATGCATGCGTTCCTGTGCTACATCCATATGTCTGTGTGTGTGTGTGTATGTGCACACATGTGTCGTGTCTGTGCTTGCTTGTGTGTACATACATGGCTAGGTGTGTGTGTGTATATATATGTAACAGGGATGTATAGCAGTAAAGACTGGGCTCGAATTCCAGCCCCACCACTTCCTGGCTGTGTGACCCTGGACCGGTTGGTATACCTCTCTGGGTCACGAACAATAGCACCCTCCCCATCCAGCTCATGAGGCTTTGTGGAGCTAACCCCCGAAGACCAATGAACCCCTGCCCACAAACGCAGCAAAAGCCGCATAACTGGCTGTGATTATTCCTCTTCTTTTCCTGCCAGCTGCGTCTCTGGGTGCTGCAAAGATCCAGCCATCAGGGCCGGCGGCTTGTTGATGGGCCTGCGTGCCGCCCCCCGTAAATTCAGGAATCGCCTGCCACAGGAATGCCATATTTCTATCATCTCCCAGACAGCGTCAGCCTTCTCTGAGCTGTTTCCCTTTGGCTCGCAGCCAGCTTTAAGAGTCTTACGAAAATTCCCAAGACCTTTAGCCGTCTCGCCTTGGAAGACAGGGCTGCTGGGCTGGGGAGAAAATGAGAGGCTACCGAAGGCAGGAAGCAGGCTGCATTCCTGGTCCCAAGGAGGTACGGCTGGCGGGAGGCTCAGAAAGTCCAGGACATTCTTCTCCAAGTTAAAAATATGCAGCACGTCAGCTGCAGCAAAGGCCTCTCTCTGCAACCTAAATCTATTCCAGAAAGCTGAAAGGTACAGCAGCATTGACGTTTCAAGCTAAGAGGAAAAGAAGGTCATTCGGTCCCAACACTGAAGGCTCCCAGCCGGCCTGTGTCCTCCACAACGGCATTCCTTCCACCAAGTCCACATGTTCTTACCCACATTCTTCAATGCACAGCTCCCAGATCAGGGGTTCGAATTCCAGCTTCACCTCTTATTCACTGTGTGTCCTCCGAAGACTTGGTCTACCTCTCAGAGCCTCAGTCCTTTCAACTTAAAGTGAGAACACATGGACACAGGGAGGGGAGCATCACACACTGGGGTCTGTCGGGGGGAAATAGGGGAGGGATGAGGGGTGGTGAGTTGGGGAGAGATAGCATAGGGAGAAATGCCAGATATAGGTGATGGGGAGGAAGGCAGCAAATCACACTGCCATGTGTGTACCTATGCAACAATATTGCATATTCTTCACATATACCCCAAAACCTAAAATGCAACAAATAAAAAAAGAAAGAAAAAAAAACGTGAACAAGAAGCGATGCCTCCGAGGGTTAACAGAGACAGTGTCTGCGAAGCGGAGCCTGATCTCCTCTCAAACTCAGGCAGGGCCTACCCCTGGGTGGGCTGTGCCTCTCCTGAAATATATACTTGTTTGAGGGGCAGAGGATGCCCCAGGCTTGGGAGTCGGAAGGTCTCAGCTGGGTTTGCTGTGTGGCTTTAGGCAAATCACTGAACTTTTGTGTGTGACATTCCCACTTCCCCACCCATGAAATAAGATGGTGGAACTGGATCAGTAAGTCCCCAAAAGAGTTTTAAAGTCCCAGTTGCTGGGAGATGGTAGGTGGTACACAGGCGTAAAACATTTTTTTTTAATTCTCAAATATTTATTTTAATGTGTATCAAAAATATCAGCATCCCTTCCAATTTGGGATGTCATGGATATTGTTGCTAAGGCTGAGGCTAAAATCTATTTTAATTGAGTTTGTGTAAAGTGGATTTAAGGAATGACACAGGGTTAATAATAGGGGAAAAACTAACTAAGTGGTCATGAAAGACCGAGACTGGGGGATATTCCACGGAGAAGGTGGTCTCAAGGCCTGGCTTCTCTCCCTTGGTTTTGATATTATGAGTAAGGGCCTGGCCCGGTGGCTCATGCACTTCAGGAGGCCAAGGCAGGAGGATCACTTGAGGCCAGGAATTTGAGACCAGCCTCGGCAACATAGTGAGACTGCATCCCTACAGAAAATTTTTTAAATAGCTGGGTGGGATGATGTGTGCCTGCAGTCCCGGCTACCCAGGAGGCTGCGGCAGGAGGATCACTAGAGCCCAGAAGATGGAGGTTGCAGTGAGCGAGGGCTGCACCACTGCACTCCAGCCTGGACTACAGAGCTAGACTCTGTCTCCAGAATAACGAAAAACGAAAAAATAAAATTATGGGTAAGTCATAGCGTCTCTGAGCCTTAGTTTCCTGTCAGTGAAACGGGGGTAATACGAGTGCCCCCCAAGGCCATGAGGAAGATCTAATGGGAAGATGGCTTGCAGAGCACCTGACAAGATGCCTGGCAAATAACAGATGCCCAGAGGAATGCGTATTATTGCAGATTTTGTATCATAAGCCTAAATAATTAATCATCACATCCTGAATTTCTATTAATTGTATTATTATTTTCCAGACACTGTTCCAAGCACTTTACATGAATACCGCTGTGATCATTTATGAAGCACCGATTGTGTAACAGGCCCTTACCACATTTTATCTCATTTAATAGCTCTGTAGTTCACACAAACAGCTCAATAGTTCACGCTTCCAACAGATGTCTATTGAGCATTTACTTGATTCAAGACAGGGAGGATTCCAGAGTAAACAAGCCAGGAGAATCCCTGCCTGTGTAGGCCTCAGTGACACAAGGGCTACTTTACCGCTGAGAGGGCCTGGGGATGAGATGAAACGCTCAGGCAAGGCAGAGGGCAGATGTGAGCCTGAGTCTGTCCGATTCAAGTGTCCAGGCTATTCCCACAGGAAATCTTCAGCCCTGGGTGCGGTCAGAGCATCTTCACATCCAGGCAGCTGTGAAGGAGACCGGAGACGCATCCATGTAAAACAAGTGAGGGAGCCGACAGGTACTCCCAACTTCGACGCGCCCTCCCTTGACCCCACTGGAGGA
>PVKP010035211.1:0-23509 GCA_004027715.1 Plecturocebus donacophilus | reverse complement strand
AAACCCCGTCTCTACTAAAGTACAAAAAATTAGCTGGACGTGGTGGTGCGTGCCTGTAGTCCCAGCTACTCGGGAGGCTGAGGCAGGAGAATTGCTTGAAACCGGAAAAACGGAAGTTGCAGTGAGCCGGGATCGCGTCACTGCACTCCAGCCTGGCGATAGAGCGAGACTCCGTCTCAAAAAAAAAAAAAAAAAAAAAAAAAAAAAAACCAGTCTGGCCAACATGGCAAAACCTTGTCTCTACTAAAAATACAAAAATTAGCCAGGTTTGGTGGCATGCGCCTGTAATCCCAGCTACTTGGGAGGCTAAGGCAGGAGAATTGCTTAAGCCCAGGAGGCAAAGGTTGCAATGAGCAGAGATCGTGCCACTGCACTCCAGCCTGGGCAACAGAGCCAGACTCTGTCTCAAACAACAACAAAAAAAAATAGGAAAGAAAGAAAGGAAAAGAATTAGGCTCAGGATTGTTTGCTTGTTTGTTTGTTTTGATAACTATAATGGCATTTCTCTTACTCCAATTCCTATGATTTGCCCAGGTCAAAGTTAAAGTCGTTAGATATCTTATTCTGATAGAAGCAAAAATGGATTCCACTTGAGTAATCAAGTTAATTATTTCCCAACGATTAAGGACATAGGGATCTAAAGAAATCTCAAATTTTAAAACTTACTTTTTTTCTATTAAGGTAATATCATTTTACTATAATTTTTAGAAGACACACATAAGAAAAAAGAAGAAAATTAAAATGATCTATAATCTTTCCACACCTAAAGATAAGAATTATTTTTATTTTTTTATTTTAAATTTTTTTTTCTGAGACAGAGTCTCACTCTGTTGCCCAGGCTGGAGTGCAATGGCATGATCTCAGCTCACTGCGGCCTCCCAGGTTCAGGCAATTCTCCTACCTTGGCTTCCTGAGTAGCTGGGATTACAGGCGTGCGCCACCATGCCCAGCTAATTTTTAAAAATGTTTTTAGTGGAGACAGGGGCGTCACCGTGTTGGTCAGGCTGGTCTCGAACTCCTAACCTCGTGATCCATCCGCCTTGGCCTCCCAAAATGCGGGGATTACGCGCATGAGCCACTGCGCCTGGCATGATTATTTTTATTTATTTATTTATTTATTTATTTTTTGAGACACAGTCTCACTCTGCCACCCAGGCTGGAGTGCAATGGCGCGATCTTGGCTTACTGCAACTTCCACCTTCCAGGCTCAAGTGATCCTCCCGCCTCAGCCTCACAAGTAGCTGGGACCACAGGCATGCCTGGCTAACTTTTGTATTTTTAGTAGAGCTGGGGTTTCACCACATTAGCCAGACTGATCTCAAACTTCTGATCTTGGGTGATCTACCTGACGCCTCAGCTTCCCAAAGTGCTGAAAGGACAGACGTGAGTCGCTGCACCTGGGTAGACTAGGTGCAGTGGCTCATACCCATAATTTCGGTGCTTTGGGAGGCCAAGGCGGAAGGGTTGCTTGAGGCCAGGAGTTCAACACCAGCCTGGGCAACATAGAGAGACCCTGTCTCTACAAAAATATTTAAATATTAGCTGGGCACGGTGGCGCGTGCCTGTAGTCCCAGCTATTTCGAAGGCATAGGTGGAAAGGTGACTTGAGCCCGAGTTTGAAGCTGCAGTGAGCTATGATTGTGCCACTACACTCCAGCCTGAGCGACGGAGCAAGAACCTGTCTCAAAAAAAAAAGGTCTTTTTGTCTGTGCATTTAAATAACACTGGTATATTAAGTCAGGAATCTTAATTGCAAGCAACATAATGAGCTGTCCCTCCTTTGAGTAGAAAGGAGTTTATCGAAGGTATTTGGTAGCTGGGAAATTCACAGCAAAGCCTAGAGAAGCAGTGTTGAAAAAGAGTAGCAGTAGGGGGAACAAATGGAAGTCGATAAGCCAGGGCTAGAGGCTGGAGAGTGTGCGTGGGATTATTCTGGCGTGGCTCCCACGCTGCCACAGTAAAGACCTTTCACTGAAGCCTACATCTTTGCCACGGCTGGCCTAGAAACTGATACTGGCTCCGCAGTGCCTCCTGCTCTGGAGCCACCACTGCTCTCCCTGATGGGATGTGGTTTCCACTATCCTTGCTTCTGTGGGTCACTGATTCTTAATTCCAAGTCCAGGTGAGTCTGGGCACCTGATCAAGTCCAGGCTCCATGCCTGCCCCAGCTGTAAAGGAGCAGTAACAGAAAGGCTTTAATTTCTTGCCTCTCTAAAGGTGAGGGGCCTTCATTGCACATGAAGAAATCACGTGGTGGAAAGTCTTCAAACCTGGGAAGGGAGTTTAGCTGCTGAGCAACCAAATCCCACATGATGTTTGCCACAGTGAGCTCATCCAGCCTTACATAGCTCTGCGTCCTGCTTTCCCCTCAAACATGACATCACGACTATTTTCCTAAAACATGAAGTATTTTTCAAAATTAAGATTTTTTGATAGCTGTGTAATAGGAGTCTCAACTGGGTCAGTAAATAGCATAAGTTATATCAATGGTCCTAAATAAGACTTGAAAAGCACAGGAGTTACAATGGTAGAAGCATCAATCTCAGCACAGACATTTGTGAATTCTTTTTCCAGCTTCAGTTCGTGCTCAGCAGGGAGGAGGCTGCCTCTTGAGCTCAAGCCTTCGTGACTTGGGGCACTGCCTGAGATGGCCCGGTTAATCTGAGGGAGGCAGGATAACCTGGAAGGCCAGGCTCAGGTGCTATCTCTGCCTCCTAAGCTGGGGCAGGCCGTGGGAGCACAGACCCAGCTGCAGGAACCGAAAGGGAGTTCAGTCCAGCAGCAAAGGAACTCGGTATCTGACCCGGCCGCAGTGCAGTCGCGGCTGTCAGCCTTCGGGCATGATGACTTAGGAAGACCCCAGCGCTCTGGACATTCAGGATTGAGAGTTCCAGCTTTTGGCCTGAAGTTCAAGAGTAGCCTAGGGACTAAAACCTAAGAACAAGTTGGGCATAAGTTTTAGATGAATGACCAAGACAAGGACAAGAAATATAGCAGGGCTGCAGTTAAAAGATTGGCGAATAGGGTGAAAGCAGGTTTTGAAAGTCTGGGTATTGGAATGAAGGCACACATTCTGCTAGCTGCCCAGCAGTGTGATATTAGATTTCAGGCTCAGTTTTTAAAAAGTTGTTCCTGACTAAGGCTGGGGCTGGAGAATTCAGTGGCAGGAAGGGTTCGACAGAACAGCTTCAGAAGGAGGGATCCCTCCGATGGATCCCCCAGTGAGGACCGCTTCTGGGGCTGGAAGAAGAAAAGCTGTTCACCGAGGCCATGCATCTGTGGGCGGGAAGGGAGGCTGGCAGCAAGGCATGCAGGTGCAGAGCGGACTCAAGGAGCTCCACCTGAGCGCTGCGGAGAGCTGCCCTCCTCCCTGTCTTGGCTCCTCTGAGGCAGTGGAAAGCCACCTCTTTTGTTCTCTCTGGGATGCCATGAAAAGGTCAGCTTCTCTTCTTGTTCGGCTTGTGTATAGTGTTCTGACCCCTGTGGATTTCCTGAACGTAAGAGTTTCCAATATCCCAGCAACCATTTGTAAAAACCACGGCTCAACTCCTTTGCCCTGGAGACTCATCTTTTAGATCATCTGCAACTTGTTGAATGCACAAGGATCCAGCAAGCCCACACGGAGCCAAGACCACACGTTGAGTTACAGCCCTCAGGTACGATGGAATTCCCTGAAATAGAAACTGTCATTCTACTTCATGTAACGTTATGTTTAATGCTTTGTGGAGTTTTAGCCACAGAATGTGTCCGTAGCATGTTTTGCGTTGACGAAAAAGAGAGAATACTACATCGGCCACAGTGTCATTACACTTCCTTCTGCATAACGACGTCCATGCCTGACGTGTGGTGTCTGCCGAGGACTGGCTGTGAGCCCAGCAGACCTACGTTACTATGAATGATCGTCATCATCCCTCAGGAGGTTGCACCGCATTTGCCCACAACCATTGGATGGACCTACCTTTTAAAAATAGATGTGTTTTTGCACTCTTGAAACTACTTATTTTCTTACTCTTTGTCACAGCCAGCCTAGTTTAAGCTGATGGTAAAAAGAGGTTTTGGAGGTTTTCCACCACAAGGTTATTTAAAGTTCTTTGAGCTGCCGCCAGACCTTCATTTAGCATTTTAATAAACTTCCTGGGCCAAGGAGTAATTTTCCTGTATCCTCTTTGTCCTCAGCATGAAGTAATAGTACAAAAGAGGGTCATCATTTTTAGGCCAGTCAGCTGCATCAATTATAAAATTATCCACATGAATAACCAGATATAAGGTCTAGGATATAGAAAAAGGGGAGCAGGTTTCTTTCTGTGATTAACATTAAGAAGGGGGGTCATAGAAACATCAAGGATTTAAGAAAGTGCCAACAGAAACATTTTTTACACGGATAGTTACAAAGGACCTTTTAAAAACTGCACATACAGTCGAGTTCTAGCAAGATAACTAGAATTAAATTGCCTAAACGTTTGCTTACTTGTGGTGTCCTTATCTGAGCCTCTCTAAAAGCGGAAGTACCAATAGTCTCAAATGTTTACACAGTGGTATGGAAATCGGCCTCCATGACAGTTAGTTGCACGGATCCCCAGAGAATTGTTTGGAACCCGCATCTCTGGGTGCAGTGTGATGTCAATTTTCAGTGTTTCTAGGCATTGGGCCAAAACTCAGTCTCAGGAAAATAATTGCAAAAATGTTTAAATAATTTGCATGAGGTTAGTGAAAGCATAGGAAAGGCTGACTACTCCATTCCCAAAGGAGATTTCAAGACACAATCAATGTTAGGCCGCAAAACACTGTTTAGACAGAATAATTATCAGCCCTTTCCTTTCCCTTTCATTATTAAACTGAGGACTATTCCCTCTGAGGGTTTCACCTGGCATATGGAAATACTGTTGTTGCTAGGTCTTCTTTATGGATGTTCAAATAAGCTGAGTAAATTCAGTTTGCCGAATTGGCTCATCCATGGGCGTTATTTGACATGAAGTTGTTTCTATGTCACAATTAACTTTTTTGTTTCTCTTCATGTTATAATCAAGTATGATGGAATTATGCAGGATGGCTTCCAACCATGTGGAGATTTCTTTGAAAATATATTCCAATGCTGCATTAATGTCATTAAATGTTGACTTCTTAAAACTGAGCTCAAAGAACCCTAAGCAAGATCTCCAAAACAATACAGAGAAGGATGCTATGGTTGGGATGGTACTGAGACAGAAGTGAAGCCATGCTGAAATCGCATTAGCGCTATTAATGCTCAAATTTCAGTACAGTTGTTTCTTTAGGGGACTACTTTAAGTATTAGCAGAAAAGTTATTTTTACAAAGATTCTTGAAATGGCATTATCGGACTTAAAGAGACCTGGCTACCTTTCATATTTTATTTTATGGATTTTGATATCTCAGGAAACATTGACTAAGTGGCACCGTGAGAGTGCAAACAAATACAATTTCACTTCCCCATCACCACCACTTACCAAAGTGCCCCTCCAAACCACATAAATGGAACTAGTTTTTCCACTGCCTTTAGGCATAGGCTATCATATGTATGTGTATGTACATATATATGTATACACATATTAAGTGTGTCTACATATATATATATATTTGTACAAGTGTCCAAAATGTATTTTGGACACTTAATTATAAAAAAAGACTTAGGACAGTAATTGCCATATATATTACACACACACACACACACACACACACACACAGAGCTGACCCTTGAACAACACAGGTTTAAACTGTGCAGGTCCACATGTATGTGGATTTTCTTTTCCCTCTGGCACCCCTGAGACAGCAAGACCAACCCCACCTCTTCCTCTTGCCCCTCGTCCTACCAAACATGAAGACAGTATGGACGAAGGCCTTTATTACGATCCACTTCCACTTAATGAATAATAAGCATATTTTCTCTGTCATGATTTTCTGAATATCATTTTCTTTTTTCTAGCTTAATTTGTTGTAAGAATAGACAATATGTTATCTATATAAAATATATGTTAATGGATTGTTTATGTTATTTGTAAGACTTTTGGTCAATAGTAGGTTATTAGTAGTTAAGTTTTGGGGAAGTCAAAAGTTATACCAACTTTTGACTGCATTGTTAAAGAGTCAGCTGTATATAGATATGGACACACACAGGTAGATATAGATCTAGGTATATAGATTCTAGCTGACAAAATATATTTTGGACACTTAATTACAAAAAGAGACTTAGGTCAGTAATTGTGTAGGTCCATGTAGTCCTTAAAACTTGAAACCCAGATGTAAAGTTCAAGTGTCTCTTCCTACCTGGGCCTGCAGTGGGAAGTGAAGAGGAGTTGGCTGCTTCTCTCTTTACTCTGCCTTCTCTTCCCTTCTCTGCAGGGAAGTGACTTCTAACCCACGTAGAGTCAGGAGGTGCGGGAGGGAGAAAACGAGATAAGGAAACAGACCAAGTGACTGGTACAGGCCTGACTGGTGCTGGCACTCTTCAGACCAGGTGAAGTTCAAGCTTCATTTTTTCTTTCATAGGCATGTCTATAGATTCCTTCCTTCCTTCCCTCCTTCCTTCCTTTCTTTTTCTTTCTTTCTTTCCTTTCTCTCTCTTTCTTCTTTCTTTTCCGTTTCTCTTCTTTTCTTTCTTCCTTTTTTTTTTTTTTTAGATTTTCACATCATTGGAGACCTCTCACACAAAAGATCCTTTGAAAAACAGAAATGTATCTTCCCCAGCTGGTCTTTTCTGATTCCTTTGGTGGCACCTGAGTATCTAGCAGAAAACTCTTACCTCTCTATGCTGAGGTCTCCTCACCCTTTCAGATGAAGCAGGATCTGGGACAGCTCCAGCCTGACTTGCTCCTTCATGGCTCAGTCTCATCCATAAAACACTGACCCAATGTCCCCTCTACTCTGTGACTATAAGTGGTTTGAGCCATTATATATTTTTTCAGCTCTGTGTCAGACTCCAGCCCCCTTATCATATTATAGAGAACACATAAGACACTTTCTGGAAATGGTTCCAAAGAGACTTTCACACATTCAAGGTAAAGAAGAAGTGTCCCCACCCCGCCGCACCTCCCTTAAGGTAGTTAGGCTCTCAGCACAACTCTCTCCAAAGATATCCTTTGTCTTGCCCCTCCAACCTTTTCTTACAGTAGAGTTGGGTAGCTTTTACCAACTCTTTTGTAAGTTCTGCTTAGATGACCTCACAACGCACTTTGGAATGTTTCTGAAGATGGAAACCAGGACCACTGTAAATGATTATGCAGTGTGTACCCTACATAAAGATGCCAGGGTAAGGGGGTGAAGGAATGCTAAATTCTAGCCCTTACTCCCCTAGCAACACATGGGACCAGAAGAGGTACTTTATTGTAATTCATTTGCCTAGCCGCGGTACTTTTTTGCTAACTTATACAAAGGCACCTATTGCCCTGGAGCCCCCACTGAAACTGAGACAGAGTCTCATGCCTGTAACCCCAGCACTTTGGGAGGCCAAGGCAGGTGGATCACAAGGTCAGGAGTTCAAGACCAGCCTGACCAACATAGTGAAACCCCGTCTCTACTAAGAATCCAAAAATTAGCCAGGCGTGGCACTGCATGCCTGTAATCCTAACACTCAGGAGGCTGAGGCAGGAGACTCTCTTGAACCTGGGAAGTGGAGGTTGCAGTGAGCCGAGATCATGCCATTGCACTCCAGCCTGGCAACAGAGCAAGACTCCATCTCAAAAAAAAAAAGTCAATGACACCTGTGACAACTGTTCACCATCATGTCAGAAAATTGCCAAGAGGCCAAAACATGCCTATTGTCATCCTACTTCTTTTTATTAGAGCAAAGTATCAAATTTTTCAAAGTAGAGATATCTTTTCAACAAAGGTGCAAAGACACTTCAATGGGGAATGAATAGTCTTTTCAACAAAAGGTGTTTGTGCAAGTGGATATTCACATGCAAAAGAATGGCTCCTATCTTATACCATGTACAGAAATTAACTCAAAATGGATTATAGATCTAACTGTAAGAGGTACAACTATAAAAGTCTTAGAAGAAAAGGAGCAAGTTTTTGTGGCCTTGGATTAGACGGTGGTTTTTCAGAGATGTCAAAAAGCACAAGTGACCAAAGAATAGATAAATAAGACTTAAAAATTCTTGTCCTTCAAAAAACATCATCAAGAAAGTGAAAAGATGACCTACAGAATGGGAGAAAACACTAACAAATCGACTACCTGATAAAAAATATATATTAAATCCCAGGTTTTAGCACCAAAAAGAAAAAAAGAATATAGAAAGCACTCTTAGAACAACAAAAAGACAACCTAACAAAAAGACAAATGGCAAATAATCTGAATAGACATTTCTCCAAAGGAGATATGCAAATGACGAGCAGACACACAAAAAGATGTTCAGAATCATTGTCCATCAGGAAATGCAACGAAAACCACAGTAAGACACCACTGATGAAAATGGTTGTCATTTAAAAATATATAGCTATTAAGTGTTGATAAGGGTGTGGAGAAATAGGAATCTTCACACACTGCATCTATGAAGAAATGTAAAATGGTGTGTCCACTTTGGAACACAGTTCAGCAGTTCTTCACAAAGTTAAACACAGGGTTACCAGTTGACCCCAAAATTTCATTCCTAGGTATATACACAAAAGAATTGAAAATATGTGTCCACACGAAAATCTATACATGAATGTTCATAGCAGCAATATTCATAATAGTGAAAAAGGAGAAACAACCCAAAAGTCTATCAGCTGATGAATAGGTAGATAAAATTCATACAATGAATAAATAGTACATTGATACAATGTAGTATTATTTGGCAAAAAAAGGAATGAAGAACTGATTCGTGCCACAGCTTGGAAAAATCTTGAAAACATTATACCAGGTGGAAGTCATAAAAGACCACATATATAATAGCTTCATTTATATGAAATGTTTGGAATAGGCAAATCCATAATGGCAGAAAGTAGATATTAGTTGCCTAGGGCAATTTTATTTTTTTTACTTTTTAAATAAATAAATAAATAACTTATTTTAAAATTTTACATTAAAATTAAATATTTTTTAAAATTAAATATATTTTGGAAACAAAAATAATATCTGACATTTATTGAACACATAATGTGTATCAACTACTGTTCCCATCTCTTAACAACACGCTAATTCCTCCTGTTACCCTGTCAATTAGATTAATACCATTGTCTTTGTTTTACAGATGAGACAACTTGATCAAGTAAAAGTAACTTGCCTGAAATTACAGAGTTGGTAAATGGTAGAGCCAGGATCTGAACCCAGATAGTTTGATTTGAGGGCTCATGTTCTTAACCACCCACTTATTCTCTCTTCCACAGACATGCTGGTAGAGTGGACGTTGGAGGTTGAAGGAAAGAGAAAAATTACAAAGAGATGACTTAGGATTTGGGATTGAGTTCCTTGGTAGACAGTTATTTACTAAGATAGAAAATTTTACAGAGGCTACTAATTTAGTGATGAGTGTATGTGTTTGGTGGCGAGGGGTTGTAATGGAAGAGGAATTACTTGTTATATTCTAGAAATGTTAAGTTTTAGAACTCCTAAATGGAATATCAAGTAGGCAGCTGAATGTATGAAGCTAGGGTTTAGAAGTTAGGTAAGGACTGGAGAGAGAAATTTAAGACCCACTAGTATAGTTGGTATTAAGGCCAGAGTCCTAGTTGAAGTCGATCTAGAAAAGAATAAGAAAAGAAAAGAATAGAAAAGTTCAAGTTCTGGTGCACTTAGTTGCAGAAAGAGAAGCATATAAGTGAGACAGAAAAAGCAGCCAGCAAGGTCAGGTTGAAGCTAGCAGAGTGTGGCGGCCTGTGAATCACGAGGCAATGATTCCAAAACACAAATTGCTGAACAACCAGTTCCTCTCCCCACCAGTCTGAAATATCACCATTATCATATTTTCCCCATATTTATCCAAGTTTGCCTTCAGACACTTGCACTCTACTTGTCTCTTCTTCTCAGCAAAAACAAGGTTCTGTACCAGTCATTGCTTTACATTAGGTTGTACTTTTCAGTTTCCAGCTGTTTTTATATATTATTTTTTTCTAGATCTGAACCAACTTGTCATATCTGAAATAATCTCATTGTATTGGCATTGAATTTATACAACCATCTTCCTAACAGTCGGTTATTTTCACTAGAAAAAGTATATGTTCTTCTTCTATTCAGCTTTTTTCCCTATGGCCTCAGCAAAGATTTACAGGTTTCTTCCTAAAGATCTACCAGGCTTGCTTGTAAGTTTATTCCCAGAAACTTTATGGTTCTGATGGCTAATGTATATCAGCTTCTTTTTATTGCACTCCTTAATTGATTATTGCTGGGTTTATCAAGTTCTTTGTTGTAACCCACAGATACTAACTCCGACCAACATAAGTCAAAAGGAAACTGAATGGAAAAAAATGGGGGTATTCATTCAATTAAAAGGAATTGAAGAACCAGACTCAGAATTTGTGCTACTTTTATAATAATAGGAAAAGCTATTTTCATTAATAGACTTTATAAATCTGCCAGGCATGGTGGCACGTGCCTGTAGTCCCAGCTACTCAGGAGGCTGAGGCTGGAGGATCACTTGAGTCCAGGAGTTCTGGGTGTAGTGCGCTATGCCGATTGGGTGTCTGCACTAAGTTGGGCATCAATATGGTGACCTCCCGGGAGTGGGGGACCACGAGGTTGCCTAAGGAGGCATGAAACGACCCAGGCTGGAAACAGAGCAGGTCAAAACTCCCGTGCTGATCAGTTGTGGGATCGTGCCAGTGAATAGCCACTGCACTCCAGCCTGGGCAATATAGTGAGACCCTGTCTCTAAAAATAAAATAAACTTTATAAATCTAATGAATGAAATTAAAGTACATTAGTTAGGAATTTAATATGGGAACATATTTATATCCTTATTATGTAAATAACTCCTACAATTGGTAAAACTGGAAAACACTATGATCCCAAAAGATAGGGACAAAGATAAAACATTTTACAAAGTGGAAAAAATAATTAACAAATATATGCAAACTTATTCAGACTCACTAGTAAGAAAAGAAATGTCACATAATGAGATACTGGTGTTTCATCTGTCAAATTAAGAAAGTTTTTCCAGTGTTTCTTTGTTTGTTTATAAATGATCTATTCTGGCAAAGGCATAGGAAAATGTTATTCTTATTCATTGCAGGTAAAAATGTACAATAATATATGAAGTGTCAAAAGACTTAGAGGTATTCAGCAATTATACTCAGTAATTGACTTAGTAGTTACACATTTGAGGGCTTTAGTTTTTGAATGTGATCCCGAATATAGAATAAGTTTTATGTTCAAAGATGTTGAGTGCAGCCTTATTTATAAAATAGTAAAAAAAAATCTGGGACTGGGTGAGGTGGCTCACACCTGTAATCCCAGCACTTTGGGAGGCTGAAGCGTGGATCACTTGAGATCAGGAGTTCAAGACCAGCCTGGCCAACATGGTGGTACTACATGGCACTTCTATAATATAATAAAAATATGAAAAAAAAAATCCAGTGGTGCCTGTGTCCACCATGAACTGATTGCATTTTAAATTCTTATTTCCTAAAAGCAAGGACCTCAGACATGAATTTTCCCATTTCCCTGCCCTCTGCCTCCAGTCTCTCTGTGCCATTTTTGGTGTTATTTCCCTTTTCAAGGCTAGTCTGTCTTCTGTGGAATTCTGCTCTGTCAATTTCCCCCAGACTCCGGCATCTTTAATTTCTTCCTCTTCACTGCCTCCTTCCCTCCAGCAACAATATACACAGTTTTCATCTTTCTTGAAACAATCATTATTTGATCCTGTTGCTTTTAATGCTTGTGATCTTTTTTCTCACCCTTTTTACCACCAAACTTCCTTTCTTTCATTATCATCATTTTCTTTTCTTTGTCACCCTCTACTCAAAACACGGCAACCTTCTAGTTTGTAGATATTAAAATGACGGAGCTAGCAGGTCCTTCTACACCAGGCAAGCCACCTCTTGGGACAGATTCTGGCACTGCCATTTACCGACTGTGTCATTTTAGGCTGTCCTTCACAGGTTTCTGTGCTTCAGTTTCCTTACCTGTAGAATGCGGATAATATTGGAATTCTACAATGAAGTTATTGGGGGAATAAATGAGTTAATATGTATAGCACTTATAGCAGTGCCTGGCACAAAGAAACATTCAATAAAAGATGATTATTTTCTCTCTAACAACTCCTATTTCTGCCACAGATGAGAAAAAGCTTCCCTGAAGTAAGATGCCTTACCCAAGGAGTTGCCACACCAACACTCAGGGCCTGATTCCTCTCTTCCACGTCAGTCTTCTTTTCACTACATTCCTTTAAATTATTTTCTAGGTTCTCTCTTCCTTGACCCTTCTGTAGCATTTGAGGTTATTGATTATATACTCCTTGAAGTCCTACTTAACTAATGATAGCCCTTCATATGTCTCCTTTGATAACAGTGTTTCTCTTCTACCTTCTTACGTTTATCCTCAAGTATGGTCCTAACCCTGTGCACTTCTGGTTTGCTCTCAGTTTTATTACAGCCTGACTTCATTTATTTCCTCCCTGTGATATTTCCCTGCCCTGACCTCGGTTGCAGCTTTGTACAACTCCAGGGGGTGCCTTTTACATTCTAGTCTATGTGAATGCCACTCTGTAGAGTTACACAGTGCACAGCCTTTGTGTCTGTCTGCTCTGACTCTGGTCCTGATCTCCCTCCTGATTTTTTATCCAATGAGTCAGACTGCATGTCAGTCAGACATTTGGATGTCCCGTTATACCCTCTAATTTGCATATGTAAAGTGATCACCTTACCTTACCCCTCAGACTGGTGGCTTTTTCTCACCTTTTTACTTCCTTATAGAGAACTCCATTTCCCTAATCCTGAAGCCCAGGATGATATCCTCCCTCCTAATGTCTTATCACTCAGGCTTGAACAACATCAGGCAATTGAGGTCTGTTTTTTAAAATTTTAAAAATCATTATTATTACTAGTATTATTTTATTTCAATAGCTTTTGGGGTACAAGCAGTTTTTGGTTACATGGATGAATTCTATAGTTGTGAATTCTGAGATTTTAGTGCACCCATCACTTGAGCAGCGTAAATATACTTAATATGTAGTCTTTTATCCCTCACTCCCCCTACAACCTCCACGTTTTAAAGTTCATTATATCCCTCTGTATGTTTTTGTGTCCTTGTAGCTTAGCTCCCACTTATAAGTGAGAACATACGGTATTTCATTTTTCATTCCTGTGTTACTTCGCTTAGAATAATGGCCTCCAGCCTCCATTCAAATTGGTGCAAAAGACATTATTTTGTTCCTGAGTAGTATTTCACAGTATATATATATATATATATATATATATATATATACCGTGATACATACACACGGTATATTCTATGAAATGATACACACCTGTGCATGTGTCATTTCATACAATGCCTTCTTTTCTTTTGGGTAGATACCTAGTAGTGGGATTCCTGGATTGAGTAGTAGATCTACTTTTAGTTCTTTAAGGAATCTCCAAACTGTTTTCCATAGAGGTTGTACTAATTTATATTCCCACCAGCAGTGTAGCTGTTTCACTTTTCACCACATCCATGCCAACATCTATTTTTTTTTTTTTGACTTTTCAATTATGGCTATTCTTGCAAGAGTAAAGTGGTATCTCATTGTGGTTTTGATTTGCATTTCCCTGGTGATCAGTGATGTTGAACATTTTTTTCATATGTTTGTTAGCTGTTTATATATCTTCTTTTGAGAAATGTCTGTTCATGTCCTTTGGTCACTTTTTGTTGGGATTATTTGTTTTTTTTTTCTTGCTGATTTGAGTTCCTTGTAGATTATGGATACTAGTTATTTGTCAGATGCATAGTTTGTGAATATTTTCTCCCACTCTGTGCATTGTCTGTTTACTCTGCTGATATTTCTTTTGCTGTGCAGAAGCTTTATAAATTAGGTCCCATTTACTTATTTTTGTTTTTGTTGCATCTGCTTTGGGGTCTTAGCCATGAATTCTTTGCCCAGGCCAATGTCCAGAAGAGTTTTCCAATCTTATCTTCTAGAGTTTTTATGGTTTCAGGCCTTAGATTTAAGTCTGATCCATCTTGAGTTGCCTTTTGCATAAGGTGAGACATGGGGACCCAGTTTCATTCTTCCACATCTGGCTTGCCAGTTTTCCCAGAGCCATTTATTAAACGGGGTGTCCTTTCCTCAGTTAATGTTCTTGTATGCTTAGTCAAAGGTCAATTAACTATAAGTATTTGGCTTTACTTCTGGGTTCTCTATTTTGTTCCGTTGGTCTAAGTGCCTATTTTTATACCATGCTGTTTTGGTAACTATAACCTTGTAGTATAATTTGAAATCCAGTACTGTGATGGCTCTACATTTGTTCTTTTTGCTTAATATGGCTTTAGCTGTGTGGGCTCTTTTTTGGTTCCTTATGAATTTTAGGATTGTTTTCTCTAGTTCTGTAAAAAATGATGATGATATTTTAATGGGAATTATATTGAATCTGTAGATTGCTTTTGGCAATATGGTAATTTTCACAATATTGATTCTTCCCATCCATGAGTATGAGATGTGTTTCCATTTGTTTGTGTCATCTATGATTTCTTTCAGCAGTGTTTTGTAGTTTTCCTCGTGGATCTCTTTCGCTTCTGTGGTTAAGTATATTCCTAGGTATTTAATTTTTTTCTGTAGCTGTTGTACAAAGGATTGAGTTCTTTATTCGATTCTAAGCTTGGTCATTGTTGGTATATAACAGTGTTACTGATTTGTCTACATTGATTTTGGAAACTGAGACTTCACTGAATTAGTTTATCAGATCTAGGAGCTTTTTGGATGAGTCTTTAGAGTTTTCTATGTAGACAATCATATCACCAGTGAACAGCAATAGTCTGACTTCCTCTTTTCCAGTTTCGTTCTGTTTTTGAAGCCAGTACAAACCTAGAGAGAATGCTGGTTAAAGTCTCCTCAGCTGAAGCTTGGTCTGGGAACAGATGCTTGGCTGAGTGAGACAAGCGTCATAGTCAAGGGGACAATGTGAACTGTAGTGACAAAGAAAGTCAGGAGTAAGAACCAGAACTGCAGTGTCAGGGTCAAATCCAAGGTATGAAAAAAGAGATATATGAAGACAGTGAGGCAAGAAATTGGCACAGGAACAGGTGAGAAAATGGTAAAACTTACTGAAATCTCAGGCTATGACAGAGTTGGGGTTTAAATCATGAGAGATGCTGCTTATGTGGCATGAGGACTCATCCCTGGATCTTCCTTTAAAACGTGCCTTACATTTGTCCCTGCCCATTCCCACTGCCATTACTTGAATTCATTGCCTGGTGCATTTGCTTCCTTTCACATCTCCTTGTCTCTAATCCCTCCGTGCCTCTGCCTCCATTAGATTAATTTTCTGAATTCCCTGCTTTGAGCATCCAGTTGTTACATCCTGGAGCAAACAAACCCAAAAGAAATGGGGTCTGCGATATCGACTGGGGTAGTGTGTTTTTCCACTTTAGGCTTTGTTTGTGATTTGGATGGCAGCAGCCTGGGCAGGCAGTGGGGCCCTTGGTGGGTGTTTGCATAAAAAGGCCTCCCAAGGCATCCCAGATCAGGGTCTTACAGGGGAAACTAAGTAAGGAACCAGAGGCTTTATTCAAGGAGAAGCCAGTCAGAAGACTCAGTATCTCAGATGAGAACAGTGTGTAAGCAAAAGTGGAAGGGAGAGGGAGGGAGGAGATTCAGACATTGGGGTGATGAGGGATTCCAGGAGCATTCCTCTGTCTCAGCTGGCTTGCATGGACACTGCCAGGCATGCATGACCTTCAGCACGAATGGCACCTATGATGGTGAATTTTATGTATAAACTTAAGTGGGCTAAGGGATGCCCAGAGAGCTGGTAAAACATTATTTCTGGATGTGTCTATCAGGGTGTTTCCAGAAGAGATTAGCATTTGAATTATACGATTTGTTTTGTTCTTCTACAAACCCTGACTAATATAGCACCTAAATCGATACTTCACTGTAAACCAAGGCTTAGAAACACCTGGCTCTGGGGCTTTTCACACTGGGCTCTAAGTCACTTTTTTCTAAAGCAGAATGTATCAGTATCGATACCTGCATGGCACAGGATGAATGTTCATGGAGGTCAGGTGTGAATCTCATAAGTAATCATGAGGCATATGGAAGAAGCAGTGTCATGACTGTACAGATGATGCTTTGCCACGTACTGTTTTTTCATTAGGTCCCTACAGTGCAGTTTCCCGCCTTGGACAGTTCATGGCCAAACTGGGGACTTGGATGGATGCCAGGTAGCTGAGGGTACATCTAAGTAAGATGGAAGGTGATGGTACTCAAGGGAAAACAGCTGACTAATATTATTTAATTCATCTTGACTCCTCTACCTGCATAAAAATACACAATTTTCCACTTTTATCAAATTTGAATATCTGAGTTTTTAATATCTGGGATTGCTTTTGAAGTCTCAAATGACTGTTCAACAAGCTAAGAAAACAATGTCATGATGAGAAATAATATTCTAAGCAGTGCATACATCATCTTACTTGTGGGCAAACTTTGGTATATAGGTATACATATGAACAACTCTGTGTATTTCAGGCCACCAAGCCTTAAAAAGGCAATGTAGATAAAAAGAAAACAAAAAACAAAAGACAACAAAACAAAATAAAAAACTGATTCTTGCAAGGACATCTAAAGTGACTAAAAGGCCATGGCAGTTTTCATTATGAGAACAAACTGAAAAGATTAGGGCTCTTCATGCTGAAAGGGACTCAGACTGCAGCCTATAAATCAAGAAGCAATGGGAAGGCTAGGGTAAGCACCCTTTGTCTATCGGACCCCTTGGTGAGGCCACTGAATGCCATTTGATGCTAAACAAACTCCTTTCAGAACACAGAAAGGTAGATGACAATTTACCCATTAGGTAATAAACAAGAACTGTTTTATTTCATGGATTGTGCAGACTGAAAATATAAATATGCTTGATAAGAGTTTGTCAACATTGATCAATGGTCCATAATGGGCACATTTGGGGTGTTTGGAAAATACTCCTGGTGTACTCTTGTGATCATGGAGAGGAATTAATCTGACATTCTAAGTTGAGCAGATCAAACAGGTGACCTGGTGTGGCATTTCCTACATAATCTTGAGGCATCTCTTTGTATCTCTGGCATAAAGTTGTAACCTTACTTCTTACCCTCTATATCTGCATTTTTATTCCCACACTTTTATTCTAAAATGGAAAGTCATTTAGGAATTGGTGTGCTGCTTTTTTTTTCTTTTTGTAGTAAAATGATTTAAAAATATATATACTTCTTTATACCATTATGCTTAGTTTAGGGAAGATGAAGCCATCTCCCAAATAATTAAAAAATTACGTTTAAATAGAATATAAGAATTGCCTGATGGAAGTTTGTTAAATATGCAGATTCCAGGTCTGCCTCAGTAGTCTGAGATCCAGAAATCTATATTTTTGAGACAGCTCCCAAAGGATGCTAATGCAGTTAATTCCAAGGCCACGGTTTAAGAATCACTGAAAACAGGGATTTAAGAATCCTTCAGCATTGTTGCATAGCTTATACAGTGCCTTAGTGTGAATCAGAAAAAGGCACCCCTTCCTCAAGAAACTTGATTTCCATCTGCCAGAAATTAACTACACAAATCCACAGAGGTGAACAGCACTCCAGAGCTGTGCAGTGCACAGCCTGCACACATGTATGCACCCCTGTTTTCTTTCGAGCTTTCTCTTGAAAGCTTAAGCGTCCTTTGTGCACAAGAAGCACCAGAGAGCAAGTGCATCTGTCCCTGGCAGGAGGCCCTGGCAAGAGGCTCCTTATTCCCTTTTCACCCTTGTTATCATAATTGACTTCTGGCCAAAGCATGGACATGAGCAGAGACACCTAGACAAAGAAAGGGATGGCAGAACTGAGAGGAAGCCGTAGTTTTTTTAATTTAAAAAAGTAATATATACCATAAATAATAATAACTAATACTAATAATTTAAAAATCAAAAAGTACCAAGACTGTAAGCACAGTGTTTACCTTTTAAATAATATCAATAATGAACTCTAAGTGTGACTTGAAAAATAAGTTGCCACTTTGACTTGACATTTTGGGATACTGTCATTTTCTTCTTTTCCATCTACAAAATGGCAACTTTCAGGGCAATTTAAAATCCTTTATGCTGTAAGTTCTATACACACAGTGACAGTTTACATTTCCGGATGTGACTCTTTTTTCTTACCAGGCAAGTTCCATTCTGAATGTCTCATCTGCTTTGCGTCTGTCCCGCCTTATTTCCTTCTCCCTCTCTGTGCTTTCTCCTTTCTTCCTAGTGACACGCGTGGTAAGCCATGTGGCGGTCTCAAAAACCGTCACTCAGTGTCATCTACTTTTCTCCGTCCCTCCAGTCATCACCTCAGCCATCTGCCATAGTCCTGTGCTTGGGTTACTGTGTTCAGCTCTTCTTGGTGTCTCTGCCTCTGGTTGTTCCTTCTAGGCTATTCTGGATATCACAGACAAAACAGTGTCCTAAAATAATTTTTCCCAAGAGTTCTTTTCCTGTTCAAGAGTTAATTGACCCAATCGATTGGCTCTACCTTACCTGTCCAGCTTTTCTTTTACTGCCTCCTGTTCTGTTGCTTTTAGCAATATTCACCAAGTAAGTGATTTTATTGCTAGCTCAGTTCCTTTGCTCAAGCGGCTCTTCTTCTGAAGACAGCTCAGGGCAAAGATGTATATGTATATACACACACACACGTTTTACATATATGTGTGTGTGTGTGTACATATGTGTGCACCATTCAATGGCACTGCTTAACTTGGCTATGCATCAGAACCGGTGGGAGAGATTTTTAAAAACATACTACCGTTCACCAGCCTTAGGGATTCTGATGGGGTAGATCTGGCTCAGGAACTCCCCAGCTGATTCTTGTGGGCAGCTTCAGCCAGTGCTGGACTAGCAGCAAGTGTTTGGTCATTTCTGAGGAAATGAATGAATGTCACTCCCTCCCTGAAAATCTGCCAATGGCTCCCCTAGCTCCTACGACATATATGGAACCCTTGGCTTAGCACAAAACACCCGTCATGATCTGGCGCTCGCCTGTCTCTTGCTCTGTCTTGTGCCTCTTCTCCACATTCAGCCTGTGCTGCATCCATTCTGGAGGTTCTCTCCCCTGAATTCCCACAGCGTCCAATTTGTGTTTCTTATGGCACATAACTTCTCTTTTTGCATCAGTCATCTGTGCCAGGCCTTTTATCTCTTGTTACAGCCTCTTGAGGAGAGACCTCTCTCTGATACATTTGTCTCTCCCATAGCGCTAGCACAATATCATACACACACACGCACACACATATATATTTGTTGCCTAAATGGATGCATTTCACTAATCTTGTCACTAATATACACTTGTTGGATGATTGAACACATTTCCCCTTCCTTTTATTGTTCATTTTAGATCAAACCTTATCGCAGAATGCAAATGTTCTTTGCACCTTTAAAAAAATGCCCCTTTTGATGGAGTGTTGACATGCTTTTTAGCACATACTTTGTGTGTGAAACAGTAAATGAAGTAAACACATATATGTTTTTCATTAAAATCGCCATTGTTGAAGATATGACTGATAGTGAAAAAATGAAAGCCCACATACGGTTTGTGGTATAATTATACCCATGGTAAGCATCCTGACAACATTAGATATGTTTCCATTTGAATTCAGAATAAATTGTTCTTCAAATTTGCTTGAAACCTAGAATAGTGTTTCTCAAATTGTGATCTACGTCAGGATACCCTGGAGTGTATTTTAAATACAGAGTCTGGCCCCACCCCAGATTCCTCCTCAGTCAAAACCCCTAAAGATGGGAACCCAGAATTTGTATTTTTAACAAGCGCCACACATGAGTCTTAGTGCCAGTAAAATTTGATACCCACCTGCCTAGAATTAGAATAAATGCTTCACTGCATTAATTTAGTATAGATAATAATCTGATTTTAGAATATTCTCATACTAATGAGAAATACTTATGTGAAGTTGTATTAAATTAAGGGCTAGCTTGAGTATAAGATAAAATAACAAGATAAAAAATCTTTTTGGTATTCATTAGAATGACATCTACAGCTAAGGTTTTTATGCTTGTCTTGAAATATTGGAGGTACTTTCTTAGCAAGAAAAATTTTGGAAAGGTCCCATGAAACACATCTCAGCAGTCTTTTCACAGCAGTTTGAGATTTTCAAAATATGTCTGCTCAGGGATGGAAAAATTACCATTCTTGAGACTCTGTGTTGCTGACTTATTTAATAGGTCTGTGTCACTGTTAAGGTATCAGGACACATTCTCTATTATGTGTTGTCACATTAGTCACAAAGGAAGGTGGTTAAAAACCCACTAAAGTAGTTTTGTAAACTCTCTATGGAATCCCCTTTAAGAGTTATATTAGTCTTCTCTTGCCTAGCTGCGGTGGCCCAGGCCTATAATCTGAGCACTTTGGGAGGCCAAGGCAAGCAGATCACTTGAGGTCGGGGGTTCAAGACCAGCCTGGCCATTGTGGTGAAACCCCCATCTCTACTAAAAATATAAAAATCAGCTGGGTGTTGTGGCACATGCCTGTAGTCCCAGCTACTCAGCCTCCTGAGGCACAAGAATCCCTTGAAGCCAGGAGGCAGAGATTGCAGTGAGCCAAGACTGCACCACTCCACTCCAGCCCAGGCAACAGAGTGAGACTCCATCTGAAAAAAAAGAAAAAAAAAGAGTTATATTAGTCTCCTCTGGGCTGCCATAACAAAATGCCACAAGCTGGATGATTTAAACAACAGAAACTGACTTTCTCACGATTCTGGGGGCAAGAGGTCCATGATAGAACTGTTGAAATAAGTTTCTGGTGAGGGCTCTCTTCCTGGTTGCAGACAGCTGCCTTCTTGCTACATCCTTACATGGCCTTTCCTGTGTGCTTGCATGGAGCAAGAGAGATATTTTGTGTTGCTGCTGCTTTTTATAAGGGCACCAATCTTACCGGATTGGGGCCCCATCCTTGTGACCTCATTTAACCTTAATTACCTCCTTAAAGCCTCTGTCAACAAATATAGCCACATGGAGAGTTAGGGATTCAACATAGGAATCTGCAGTTGGGGATGGGCGAGGCGTATAATTCAGTTCATAACAAGGGTGTTTAGAATGTCATTGACCTTGTTTTTCAGTCTTCCAACTCTAGGGTCTCACAAACTTACTCACTTCCAGGGATTTTTCTCTTTCAAATTGGGCCAAACAATATCAGTTCTTAGTGGCTGTAGGATCTTTCTGAGAGCATCTCTATAGTTAATCTCATTGAGCATGCTAGCTCATGAAGGTGAAGCCATGAAAAAGTCTTTTGTTAGGGGACTGTGTTACTGTTTGTAAGTTGCCTCATTTTGCAGGCTTCATTATGGTAAGCCTTATTTTGAATTTCAGTGCAATGATAGACAGTTGGTTATATCTATTGCAGGTGTTACTATATATATATATATATATATATATATATTTAAACGTAGGGTCCCACTGTGTTGCCCAGGCTGGAGTGTAGTGGTACTATCATAGCTCACTGCAGTCTCCAACTTCTGGGCTCAAGTAATGCTCCTGCCCCAGCCTCCCAAAGTGCTGGGATTATAGCCACGAGCCACTGTGCCTCGCTCATCATTTATCTGTCTCATAGAACACTGAGTACAGTGAAGATCACTTAGAATATTATTAGAATATTAATCCTGTTGGCAGTAGTATTAGTAAACATTTTATCTAAACACAAAAGGTTATTATCTGTAAATACAGTAAATACAGTTATATCTAAAACAGAGCTTACCAATAGAATTATAATGCATTATAAATGTAATTTAAAAATTTTTAAGTAGCCACATTTAAAAATTATAAACAGTGAAATACTTTTTAAAACATAGTATTTTACTAAAAATATTATGATTTTAAAATGTGATCAATATTTAATATTTTTAAAAATTGATGAGATTTTTTATACTTTTTATTTTTAATGTCTTTGAAATATGGTGTTCATTTTACACTCAAAGCACATCTCAATTCTTACTAGCCACATTTTAAACTTCTAGCTGCCACTGCATTAGACAGCATAGGTCTAAAATATTCATATATAGATACAGAGGTCACAGTTTCAGAGCTGGAAGAGAAATCTAGGATGTAGAAGATTTCATTTTTGGTCACAATAAATACATCCACCTGGTGTACATTTCCATACAGTAGGGAATTACTCCTGTCATTTTTTTCTCCCTGTGATATAAAGTGTCTCCCTTTTAGGTGTCAGGATTATGACTTAAGTTCCTCCTGACAATCATTTGGTCAGGTGTCAATTCTGATAGGAACCTGTCTACAGTTTGTCTATTTGTCACTTTCCATCACAGGACAAGATGATGACGCATCCTCTTTAGGGAAGCCATGTTCTTCCAGTCCTGGCCATTGACTGATTCAAGGAAGAAACTTATTGAAAAGGTTAATGCAGCTTCCAAAAGAATCTAACAACTTGCTGGTAGTTGTGGCCCTGGGAGATGATGACTCTTCACAGGCAAGCATATACTCAATTTAAACTGCTTTGAATTTTTATTCATTTTCTCTAATAATAAGGCTCACCATCGTTTGTTAACCTTTACGAGCAATTTTGTCTTTCTTTTTATTTGGCTTAGCCTCTCATTGTCCTAAGTTAGATTCGTAAATGTCAAATTGCAAAATGTAGCAGGGTTGATGAGGTTCTTTGGAGGAAGACACTGCAACTTGACTCCTTGGCCTTCTGTTTCAGGTGAAAACATGTCAAATCTCATGCCTGAATAACTGCCTCTAATTCATTCCTGGGTCTGCCGCAGCTCCTAGCATAGCAGCCTGCACATAATAGGTACTTCAAAGGTGGTTTTGAATGAATAAGAAAATATTTTGTAGTTGGATATCCCAGTTTAGCCAAAACTGGAATGCAGACATCAATTTATCAAGTGATATGAATGGAGAAAAGAGAAGTCCATTTTGTATCTGGGGCTGGGGACAGAAGCAACAATGAGATGGAGGGGACAAGATGACATCCAGACCTGCTCAGGGGCAGGACTCATCTTCATGAAGGAAAGGTCATTGTCCCCATTTTTGCATCTAAAGGGCTTGGTTCCAAAGGAGGGAGGATTGTCACTGTGACATCTCAAAGATTTTGCCACAAGAGATAGAATCCTAGGCAGAGCAGCTTCCTTCCTGAGGAGCAGCAGGAGTACCTATTGGAGGCTGTGGGACCCACCTCAAGTTTGCATACTCAGCGGATGCAGAGAGGAGATTGGGTGTAAAAGCAGAGCATGGGCTCTTGAATACATCTGAAATTTCCCCCAGGGGGTCCCAGAACAACTTGTAGTAGAGGGAGACATGGGCAAGACACTATGGTCCCATGGTTAAGAAAGTTGATGGTAGTCTCAAATCACATAGATAAGGCCTCAGGATGTTTGATTACAATTCCAAAACATCTCAAGATGGGAGCTAATACTTAA
>PVKP010035210.1:0-23507 GCA_004027715.1 Plecturocebus donacophilus | reverse complement strand
TTTCCTCCAGCTCATTGATCAGATCCCAGAGAACAGTGGGGAGCCTGAGCCCAGGGGCCGAGGCATTTTGAGGGGCTGGGGCTTTCTGAGAGCCTTTATCTCAAAACAGGAGATAAGACCCCAGTGGCCGCAGGAACCATAAAGCAGGGAAGGGCTGGCGGTAGAGGATCCCAGGGAGCCGGGCTTTGAACTCTGCCCTCCCGGGGTTGGGAAGCCTTTATGGCTGGGCAGCTCTGGGGCCGAGGTGGGAGCAGAGCCATTATGGGAGAAAAGAGTCCCCACAGCTGGCCCCCTGGCACCCAGACTGCTCGGTGAGACAACGGAGCTCTGAGAGGTGGGACCTGCGGCGGAAACAGCGCTGCATCCTGGCTTTATTGACTTGTAAACGACACCATTAAAGAGGCAGCCCTCACCTTGGCTGGGAGCAGCTGTGTGAGCTGCCGTAAATCTAGGGAGAGCTCCGAGGCTGCAGCTGGACCGGGCAAATGCCAAGCATACTCTGGGCAGAAGGGGGTGCAGGCCAGGGATCCCCAGCACACCCACCTCCTAGCTGCACTGAGGGACTGAGTGTGAGAATTTATAAGAAGGATGGTTACCAGGGGCAATATCCGTGGCTATTTAGATTTTGCAGATAAAAACACTTTGCAAACTTACTTTATTTTTTAAGAGAAGGGATCTCACTTTGTTACCCAGACTCGCCTCGAACTCCTAGACTCAAGCAATCCTTCTGCTTTGGCCTCTAGAACTCTAGGATTACAGACATGAGGCCCGGCACTCAGCCATCCAAAAAGATATTTTTAAAAAAGAGAAAGATGTCTAGACATCGGAGTCTCCATTTGCAAAGTCAGCCCAGAAAGAAGGACGTTGAGAAGTGCGGGGCTTAGAGTGGACTGCAGAGGAGCGATCTTAAGTTTATTGAGGCTTCTTGCTGGTTGTGTATGTGGGGACTCGCTCCTGAGAAGCCCAGGTCTCAATTTCTTTTTTTAAACATAAAGAATAAGCATAATACCAGCTCCCAAAGGTTGGCTGTAACGATCAAATGGGGTGAACAGAGAACACCTCACCAGTGGGAGGTGCTCAAAAAGTGAATGGTCTTTCTTCTGGGATTGACAACAAAACAAAATGGAAATTTGAGATCTGCGCCCTCTTTCCGTTTTGTTCCCATGGAATTAGCTAACCTTGCACAACAAAAGACTAGACTGCCGGCTGCCTAGGGGCAGGGACAGCTCTGCCTGGTTCAGTTTTGCAGGCTTAGTTGTCAAGAAGGAAGCTGGCGTAGAATTCTGAGAATGTTTTCTACACATGTTGGCTGAATAAATAAAACGGGGGACCAAGAAAAAAGAAGCAAAGCAGGGAGAGTGGAAGGAAAGGAGGATGGGAGGCAGAGCGCGGGTCACTTCTCTGCACCAAGTCCAGAGCCTGGGAGAGAAGGAAGGGAGAAGTAACATTTGCCGCCTCCCGCGGTGAGCCCAAACGTTATAAAACTCAGTTCTCACAACCAGCAGGAGGGTCTGAGGATAATTGCCCAAGCTCTGCTATTTACTTATTAACCAGTAAGTGAATCTACCCTCTGGGCAAGTTATCGGCTCAGTCCTGAGTAAGTTCTTTGTGTCCCTGTCTTCTCCTCTAAAATAGTGAGAATTAAATGAGATAATATGTGTAAAGCCATTACACAGTTGTTGGCAAATAGTAAGTGCTTGATACGTGGTGGATACTGTTATGCTTCACGATGAAGAGACAGGTTGAGTGACTTGGCCGATTCACAGAGCTGAGAAGCACGTGGCTGGATTCCCGCTTTGCGTCTAAAGCTCATACCAGTTCTCCGGGGTCTGCGGCCATTGAGGCATCCCCAAGGACTGGTCTGTGGAATCCTCACGCCGTGTGGTCTCAGAATTTATTGCCAGGCGGAACTACTAAAAGGAACTCTTCAGGGGACATAACTTTTAGGTTGAGCTGCTGGAGAGGGTTAATTGGGCCATTGGGATTCTTATCTTTGCCTGCGGGATTCCTTCATTCGTTAAATAACAAACAGATAAATAAACAAACAAAGCCAAAAGGAGGTTAGATCCTTAGATGCCTACAAAGCCCTTGCCCAGCCCAGCCAGAGCCCAGAGCTGGGGGGAGCTCCAAGCTCTAGGACAGGGTTCTTCACCTCCCAGTCTCCAGGGCCTTAGTATCTGCTGCTCACTGCTTGTCACAAGGACGCCCTCTGTGCTGTGTGTTGGCGGGAATGCCACGCTGGTGGCCGTCTCTGGGCATCAGTGTCTTATCGTATAACAAGGAGGCTGATGGCAACTGGCATTTCCCACCATCTAGAATTCTCCAATGATTCAGCGAGGGAGCTCGCAATCCAGGAACTACCATGGTCCCTTTGCATCTGGGATTTCAGCCCAGCCTTTGTAGGGGCTCCAGAATTTTGGATCAAATGCTTAGACAGCTCTCAGCGCAAGGCACTGTTCTGTGTGTCCACACATACTAACTTACCTAATACCTCAATTCCGCTCCCTCTTTACGGTCGAGGAACTGAGACACGAAGAGTTTAAGGCCACACGGCCGGCGTGTAGTGAAGAATTTGACTCTGCACCGCCTGGCGACGTCGTCGGTGCCACACTATCCTGTCTCCCTGCAAAACGGATCCAAGCAAAATAGATTTCAGTATACAAGTAGCTGTAGATCTTCCAAGGAGGGATAGAGTGAGGGAGCTATAAAGACAGATGGAGAGAAGAAGGAAGGGCAGGGGCAGAACAGGGAGAGGGGCCGGGGTGGGGGGGGGCTCCTCCCTTGCAGCACCTGAGACACGTGGTCTCTCGGCCTGTTCGTTCCTCCAGTACCCAACCCCCTCTGCCAGCAACTTCCTGATAATCCCTCTAAGAATTCCAAGCAGGTCTCATTGCCTCTTGGAAAGTAGCCGTGCGAGTCCGGTTCGGAGTCCTGAGACCCGCAGAGAAAGCTCCTGGGAGAGGCTGAGCTTCCCGTTCCCCCAGTCTGGGCCCAGGCCGGCCGCATTCCATTCTTCAGGTCTTAAAAGCCTCCTATTCTTTTACAAATCACTGGTTCAGACCTAAATTATCCAGATAATTGAGCCGCCTGGCCCGTCATTTTATTGGCATAGACACGATTTCTCTGTAATCTGAGAATATTCTATCTGCCGTGGAGTTTCTTCCAAAGGCATTATTTCGAACCTTCTTTAAGAAACAAATTTCCCGTTGCCATGGCGATCATCTTTTGGCTAATTTTATCGGGCTCAGGAGCCAGGCTGGAAGCAGCTCTCTCCTGTCTCCCAGGTTCTCTACTTTGTAGAGTCCCAGGTTGTCTGTCAAACGAGGCTCCCAGATCTCAGCCGCCCGAGAACGAGACCATTCAGATGACGGCTACATCTTGGTTTTGAATTTTAAAAGCCTTGACATCATCTGCACAGGCATTTTTTGATGTGTTTTAATGAGAAAACACATACAATAAAGATTCAGAGCTGATAAGTTTCCTAAATGCATGCTTTCTGGAACCTGACTGTGAGGAAACTGTTAAAATGAGAGGTTTCTGAGCGAGCAAAGATTTTAGAGGATTCAGGAAGAGGAAAAGGCATTGCTTGAGTATCGAGCCTGCACTGCCCCAAGGTGTACTAGGGGAATCAGGGAACGGAGCCTGCAGTTTGCCTCTGTCGAGTGACCTGGGGATGATTAAATTGCATCAAAGCTTGGAGGGACTGCAAGGGTCATCTCTTTAAAACTCTAATTTTATACATTGGAAAATTAATCCAAATTCTCTGGAGTTATATTTGGTTCTTGGGAGGGTTTGTAACCCAAGTCTCTGGACTTGCGGTCATGTGGGATAAAATCCAAACCAAATCCTCCCAGCTGGACCAGGCACAGCTCCCTCCAGATGCTGAGCCTCTCAGTTCCCGGGCAGCCCGATTTTCTCACCTCCGTGTCTCTGCACATTCTACCTCCTGCTCTTTGGAAGCATTTCCACATTCATACCCTGTTGGACAGTTTTTGCTATCCTTCAAAGCTCACCTCAAGTGTCACCTTTTCAGGAATTCTCTAGGCTGGGCCAACTTCTCGTATGAAGCCCTAACACTGTGCAATTACTTGCACATGTGCCATTTTGTGTTCCAGGTGGGGCACCCTTTGGGGATCGTCTTGTAGTCACCTCAGAGTTCTGGTGCATAGGACAGCACCTGGCTTGGAGGAGATTCTCACTGAATGTTTGAAGAAGTCAATGAATGAATCAAGTCACAACCATCTGCTCACAATCTTGGTACTAGGGAAGGTTCCCCATGATGGAGAGAGCTGCGTGACTTTCAAGAAGTCACTGAATGAACGAAGAAGTCAATTATCCTAACAGCATATGAGAACCTACTAAGAACAGGTATTGTATTAATGTGTGAGGTCACTTAATATGAAGTGATATTAATATTAGAAGATTGATACCTCCTAGGATTAGTGGGAGTGTTAAGTGAGCTAATACATTAATAGCTAATACATGGTTTGGTGATTGAGGAAACTGAGGCACAGCAAAGGAACTTGCCAAAGCCCACCCAGCTATACGGTATTGAAACCAGGATTCAAACTTCGGCAATTTGTGTCCAGATTTTTCATTTTTAAGTTATGGGTTCAGGATATGCTGGCACCTTGGCATTTTAGAAAACAGCGAAGCAGGAAAGTCTCTCTGACCTTCTTCTGCCATTCTCCCCTGAAGCAGGCCACAGAGAATTCTCTGACCTTCCTCTAACGTGGCTCCAGAGGCGTCCTCCTTATATCCAGAAGAAAGGAATGAAGATACAGAGACACAGAGACTAATCTGGATAAATGGGCCCTACTAAGTTCCCTCCTAGTTTATTCGCATTATTTTTTAATACTTATTTATTTATTTGAGACAGAGTTTTTGCTTTTGTTGCCCAGGCTGGAGTGCAGTGGCATGATCTCAGCTCACTACAGTCTCCACCTCCTGGGTTCAAGCAATTTTTCTGCCTCAGCCGACCAGGTAGCTGGGATAACAGGCACGCACCACCATACCCAGCTAATTTTTTTCTGTATTTTCAGTAGAGATGGGGTTTTACCGTGTTGGCCAGGCTGGTCTCAAACTCTTGACCTCAGGTGATCTGCCTCCCTCGGCCTCCCAATGTGCTGGGATTACAGGCACGCACCACCACACCTGGCTAATTTTTATATTCTCAGTAGAGATGGGTTTTCACCTTGTTGGCCAGGCTGGTCTCAAACCCCTGACCTTAGGCGATCTGCCCACCTCAGCCTCCCAAAGTGCTGGAATTATAGGCGTGAGCCACCGCACCCAGCCGGCTTATACACATTAGATAAGACTCTCTTGTCCTTCAGTCACACGTCTGCATGCCTGTCCCTAAAACTACAGTTCTCCCGGTTTCTTTGGGTCTTCATTTCTAAAGGCTCTGTGTCACGTGAACACTTACATAAATTCATATGTTTTTCTCTTGTCAATTAGTCTTTTGTTATAGGTTCCTCAGCTACGAATCTGGTGATGGGTGAGGAAAGATATCTTTTTTCCCTCTTTTAGCAGGTATTCTAGATGCCTTTTGGATCAATGTGCAGCCCTGGAGTGCAGGTGTAAACCACATTGTGTAGCTGAGGAAATGGACACAGTGATAAGATGATTCCTCCCAGGTCACATGGGCAGCGAGTGAAGGAACCGGATTCAAAGCTGGAACGTCTGACTTCAAAGCTGATTCTCTCACCACTACACTGTACCATGTCCAAAATTAACTATGAAATTATGTGGCACTGACCGCAAATGTTGTATTTCCACTTTCATATCTCTTGGACAGTTTTTGCTATCCTTCAAAGCTCACCTCAAGTGTCACCTTTTCTTGTGAGACTTTCTAATTTTCTCACAAGATTTCTACTTAAAATACTTCAATTCTGGGATTCCCTCCTACTCTCTAGCACAGAAGACCCCAAGGCTTTTCTCTTCTTTGTACATCTGAGACATGTAACAAGTGTTGGTGTGATGGGGGCAGCTCTCTCCATCGCGGAGAACCTTCCCTAGTACCAAGATTGTGAGCAGATGGTTTTTATCTTCGTTCTGTTACTTCAATTTAAATAACACACGAACGAGTCCTTTAACTTGAACTTTTCATCAAACAAATAAATGGAAAGGAACCAAAGTCTCTTCACTCAAGAGACAAAGATGCTGATGCCTGTTTGTATAGATGATACCTATAGCAGTTAAGTACTTGCAGTATGTCCTTGGCATGTGACCTTCCTCTTCAGTAGGAGGTTGGGAAATTCCTCTAATCTAGAAGCAGAAGGCTGGCCAGAGGTACTGTTGGTCTTAGCCTTGCCACTGGGGCCACCATCTCGTGGGGGCTCTGCGTCTTTAGGTCAGGCTCGTCACTGCGTGCGGCAGGATGGCACTTTCATGCTGCCACCCTTACTTCTACGTGTACAACTTACGAAGACAAAATTGACACACTGACGACCTTGGCCACAAGGTCTCGGAGCTACACCGTCCAGAGCGTCTTTTGGATAAACTCTTAATTTGTCCCAGTAGTCACATTCCTGCCATCTGCTCTCGCCTCTAGTTCTCAATGTTTCGTTAAGTCTTTAATTTCGGCCTATGAAAGGGGTGCCCGTCAGACTGACTGGCCAAGGGGCAGAACCCCCCCATGGCCGCATGGCTGCCTTTGACTCGCCTGCATCTGACTTCCCCTTTGTTGCATCAGTGGTGCGGAGGTGCAGCTCTTACATCCTTAAATGTGCAGTGGTCTTGAGTGCCTGGGTACCGGCTCAGCCAGGTTTTCGTTTCTCTTTCTGTGAATTCCCAGAGCACATGTTTAGGCTCTGCTCCACTTGGTATGTTCTGATTTGTCTCCTGTTTCTCCAGCTAAGGGTCACCCTCCTCCTGGGCTATGAGACACCCCAGGCAGTGACTTCGTGTCATCCTCTCTGAGTCCTCAGTGCCTGGCAGGGAATCTGGTGCAGGACAAGTGCTCAGAATGGACTTGGTGAATGAATGAATAAATGGATGGTAAAACAATGGCAGATTGTCTTTTTCATTTTAAAGCTAAACTTAGTGAAAACTAGATCTTATGTAATAACTTTTGATTTGAAGCCTTTAAAATTTTGGAATGAAGCACCAAGGTCATGAGTTTGCCTATTGCGTTTTGCTTCTCCTTCTTTTTCTTGGTGGGGAGAATGATTTATTTTGGCTTTTTGTATGCATGGATTGCCTTTCTGCCTGTTTTAATTCTGCTTCTGTTTGGGATGTGAATCCTTTAGAAACAGCTAACTTCTGAGATACTGAGAGAACTCCATACCAGAAGCCTGGATATCTGGGTTCGAATTTCAAGGTGGCCTTTGATGCAATCTTTTCTCCTCTCGGCATGTTATTGATTTATCTATTCATAAATCTCTAAACTGTGGAGGTGAACTAGATGATCTCCACGTCAGCTTTCCTCTATCGCAAATGTTCTCTCACTATACCGCTTATGGTAAAGTTACATCTTGGATGCCTGATGAAGTAGAGAGGAAACAGATCTTCATTGTCCATGCCATGGTTGTTCAAGCACAGTGGTGGCTAAAGGATCTGAGGCAGAATTCGCCCGATCAGGCTAGAGGCGTGGGCGGAAGAGCTGCTTTTTTGGGAGAGTCTTCTCTGCCCTCCAGATTTTTCACTTTTAAAAAGTGATGGGTTCAGGATATGCTACCCCCAAATAGGACACCTTGGTATTTGAGAAAATGACAGAAGCAGGAAAGCGTCTCTGTCTGACCTTCTTCTGTCATTGTGCTTTGAAGCAGGCTGGAAGAGAATTCTCTTACTTGCCTCTGAAGTAGGTCCAGACAGCACCATGTTCACAGGTGTGATGTTCTGAAGCAGCTCAGTGTGGCTGGGGTGTGAAGTGTGAGAAAGGGGAGGGGGCTGCAAAGGGTGGCTGAAGCCACGGGTCGGGGGGTCATGGAGGCCCTTCACACAGCGGCTGGGAGGTTGGGCTTTGTTTCAGAGGCAATGTGGTGCCTCCAAGAGACATTGAGTAGGGGTGGGGGCCTGGGGTGGGGAGCAGCCTATTGCAGGGGATGAACTGTCATGGAAGAGGCGGGAAGCACGGTGGCCAGCCTGGAGGGTGTTGCAGAGAGTACAGGGGGGAGGTGAGAAGGGCTTGAGTCGGGGCAGTGATAAAAGGAGAGGGGAGGCTGACGAGGCTTCTAGCTCTGGTTTGGATGTAGGGACTGGAGGAAATTTGCAGAGGCCTCTTTTGGTTGCTCAACCTCACACAAAGTACACGGGGGCACAGCAGTCACCGTGAGTTCAATATTGGTCGTGCGGAGGTGGATGGCAGGTCAGTGGCCCATCCTGCTGGAGCTGTCTTGAAGGCAGCTGGCCATCCGAGATGGAATTAGGGCAGATCACAGCTGGGAATGGAGGATGGGAGTCACCCATCTACATTTTTTTTTTTTGAGACGAAGTCTCACTGTTGCTAGGCTGGGGTGCAGTGGCGCGATCTCGGCTCATGGCAGCCTCCGCCTCCCGGGTTCAAGTGTTTCTCCTGCCTCAGCCTCCCGAGTAGCTGGGACGACAGGCATGCGCCACCACGCCTGGCTAATTTTTGTAGAGACGGAGTTTCACCATGCTGGTCAGGATGGTCTCGATCTCTTGATCTCGTGATCTGCCCGCCTCAGCCTCCCAAAGTGTTGGGATTACAGGCGTGAGCCGCCACACCTGGCCCCATCTAAACTGTTAACGAACTAACCAAGAGTGAGCTTTGGGGCAAGAAGACATTGTTCCAGAGCAAAGCTGAGAAGACAGTTCCGTTTAAGGGACAGGCAGTGGGACTGCTCACTGAGAAGGAAGCAATCCCGGGTGTCTGACTTCAAGAACTTTAAGAAAAGAGCTTCAAGATAGAGCAAGTGGTCAACAGAGCCAGAGCCTCGGTGGAGGCGTGCCGTGAGACGAGGACTGAAACCGTTCCCGTGGGTCTGATGGGTGAGTGGTCCCTGGGGGTTTAGGGGATTGTATGCTCGTTGGAACACTAAGGACATCAGCAACTTGGGAATCTGTGGAACCCAAGTTAGAGTGTAGACTACTCTTTTTTGCCCGTTGAAAAACAAGAGAGAGAAATTAGACGATAGAGATATGGGGTCAAGGAAAGAGTCTTTCAGGGTGGAGGAGATCTGAGCCCACTGCATCCTGGAGGAGCGGGGCTGGAAGAGAGGAAGCAGTTAAAGGAACGATGTGTGTGTGTGTGTGTGTGTGTGCGTGTGCGTGTGTGTGTGTGTCTGTCAGTCTGTGTCAGTATGTGTGTTTGCCTGTGTGTCTCTCTCCATGTCTCCATGTGTGTGTTTGTCTGTGTGTGTGTGTCTGTGTTTTGTGTGTCTAACAGTGTGCCTGTTTCTGTGTTTGTGTCTGTATCTGTGTTTGCATGTCTGAATATGTGTCTGTGTGTAGCTGTGTGTATGCCTGTGACTATATGTGTGTCTTTGTGTGTATGTGTTGGTGTGTCTCTGTGTGTGTGTCTGGGTGTCTATGTGTCTTTGTGTGTCTGTGAGTACGTGTCTCTGTGTGTGTGTCTGAGTGTCTTTGTGTCTGTGAATGTATATCTATGTGTGTGTGTCTGGCTCTCTGTGTGTGTTTATATATGTTTCTGTCTCTGTGTGTATGTGTCTGTGTCCACGAGTGTGTGTATGTCTGTGTATATGTCTCTGTATGTGTGTCTGTGTCTGTGTGTAGGTTTGTGTGAGTGTGTCCCTGTGTGTCTGTGCCTGTGTGCATGTCTATAACTGTGTGTCTCTTTTTGTGCCTGTATGTCTGTGTACCTTTGTGTGTGTCTATGTATATGTGAGTGTGTGTCTGTGTGTATGTCTATGAGTGTGTGTCTCTGTGTCTGTATGTGTCTCTGTGTGTCTTTGTGTGTGTCTGTGTGTATCTGTGTATGTATATGTCTGTGTGTGTATCTGTGTCTGTGTCTGTCCCTGTCTTTGTGTGTGTCTGTGTATGCCTATGAGTGTGTGTCTGTGACTGTGTGTTTGTCTTTGCGTGTCTTTGTATGAGTGCCTGTGTGTCTGTGTCTATGTGTGTCCCTGTCTGTGTGTGTATCTCTGTGTATGTGTCTGTATCTGTGTGTGTATGTGTAGCTGTGTGTCTATGAGTGTGTGTGTCCGTGTGTGTGTCTTTGTGTGTGTCTCTGTGTGCATCTGTGTGATGGTCAATATTCCAGAGGCGGCGGGAAGAGAGGAAGACCAGGACGCAGGTGGAAGAGTTGAGCAGGCACACGGGGACCCTCGGGGGAGAGTTGAAAAGGACCTCGTCAGGTAGCCCACTCTTCCTGATGTCATAGGAGGTGAGGCCGTCTGTGAGAGTGGGGTGGGAGCTGAGCTGAGCTGAGCGCTTGGGGTACAGGCTTAGACTCATCTTTGAGGAATGGAGGGAGCTGTCCAGAGACAGGTGGAGAGGCTGCTCAGGGAGCCCCGAGGTTGGCAACCACAGGTCGCTAGTGCAGCAGTTTGCACAGTGGTGAAATTAAATGTTCCCCTGTAGCTTTCGGGCTGCAGCCGTGGAATTAAAGAGGGTCGGCAGTGACACTGCACAGGACAAGGCTTTGCTGGGCGCATTCAGGGGATGTGGGAAGATACTGGCATTGACTGTTCGGAGGCTCCTCTGCAGTGCAGGTGACAGCTGGGGACATTTGCTCAGGACCCACTGCCCCAGACCCACTGCTCGCCAGGTGTCATGGTGGTGAGATGAGCAGGACTGAAACTGGACTCTGTGGCGATGCGGCCCCGGTGCCTGTGGAGACAGCACCAGCATTAGAGTCACTGGATCCGGGCTCCATAGCTGCCACAAGCACGCTCAGCGGGCTCTCCTCTGCTCCAGCATCCTCCGCTGTGATTGATGTTGATAATATTTGTGTCATGGTAATAGTTGCTATTGACAGGCAGGAATCGTCGGAGCTTTCTTCCACCCTATTGGAAGCAAGAGTGAGGGATGAGTTCAAGACTCAACGCTATCCTTGCTGGGCTCCTTAAGGGGTCTGCATGTGCTGTTTCTCATCATCCTGGCCATCATCAGACCTGCCAGTGGTGGGCTCAGGTCCCAAGTCCTTTCTGAGCCATGTGGCCCCGGTCTCTGCTATGACGTTGTGCTGTGCAGATGGGCTTGTGGCGCAGGTCGAGGCCCAGCTGAGCCGTGAGATGCAAACGGCCTGGATGATGGGTTATCAAAGCCCTATGCAGACCACACAGACGGCGGCCCAGATCCCCACTGCTGCCGGCTCTGCCACCCAAGCAGTCACTAGGCCCCCCTCCAGCTGCTCCGACATTCCCTTCCCAAGGCCTAAGAAATGCTCTGGCCAAGCTCGATGTTCACATGGTTCAGTGGACTCCTGGTGCATGAGATGAAAACACACACAGCGTTAGGGCTATGCAGGGCATGATCGAGTGTTTGAGGTGAAACTGCTGCTAGCAAAGAAAGTGGGGAAGGGGCGGTGCGGGATGAGGGAGGATGTCCTGAAGGATCCAAAGGTCAAAGGAAACAAACATTGAGAAGCAACTACTTTAGGCCAAGAATTCTGCCATGGTCATTTCTTCAGTCCTCCCTGAAGCCCTGCAGGGCAGGCATTCTCATTTCCAGTTCACAGATAGAGAAACTGAGGCCCAAGGAGATGGTGGTGAGTCTGACTCCAAACCCTGTGCCCTTTCTACCACATAACCCTTGTCAGAACCAACCCTTAAACAAGGTTCACATTCCAAGTCATTTATTATACATGGAAAGAGCTTCTGAGGCCTGTTGAGGCTGATTTGCATAATTCATTTTTAGAACATTAATTAGCCGGGATGTGTAATAGTTCTTGTGCCAATTTGTGTTTCAATTTCAAATGCAAATACAAATTAGCAAATGTTATTCCTGTGGCACCTTAAGGATGAAACATTTGCTGCTCGTCGTGAGTATTAATCTTTACATTTCTGAAACGATCACTGATAGAAGCAATGATATCCTCTAATTTGCAGGATTGAGACAAAAAATGTAGTTTGGGGGGTGCTGGGGTGGGACAGAGGTAATTCTCTTTCAGCAAAAGAAAACAGCATCCATCCATCGTTAAATAGTGCTGAGCACCTACTAAGAGTCAGGCGCTGTGGTAGGAGGCAGAGATACGACCAGGGAGCGCCCACACTTAGAGTTCTAGAAATACACACGCGTACTATGTTGTGATGTGCGTTAGAATAGGCCTAAGCTTTAAGTAGTGGAACAGTAAGATTGGAAGGCCTAGGAATGCTTCCCAAAGACGGGAAGCTGGAGGAAGCACGGTCGGGGCGGGTTGTCTTTGGTGGTGGAGGGAGCAATGGTGGCAGTGGGGATATGATGAGCGAAGACAGGGACATGAAGACACACAAGAGCTGGTGTATTTGGGGAACTCCAAGCCATTCTGCAGGTGTGATAGCAGGGGCAGGATGATGGACAGATTGCGTGCTGGCTGCTCTTTGGAATTCACCCTGCAAACCTGGGGGAGCCATTCACAGAAGCAACTAGTCAGACTGACATCTTAGAAAGCTCACCCTGGAGGCTGTGTGGAGAAATGTTGCAAGGTGAGATTTAGTTAAGGAGTAGAGAAAGCGGTGGGGTGACCCCCAGTGGAAGAGGAAATAGAGACGGGGGAGGGGGACACCATCAAGAAACAGTTTAGGAATGATCACTACAGGGAGGCGATCTGGGGTGGTGCGTGGAACTCATCCCACCCTCTTGACATCTTAGCTGTAAGCTTGGGCAAGTCTCTGACCTTGAGCGAGTCTCTGCTTTAGCGAGCTCCTCTGTAAAGCAGGCATGATAATAAAAATGAGCTCCATCTCATAGAGTTGTTTTTCACAAAGGAAACACTCACGAATTGATGGAGCTGATAGAGATGATGACGGTGGGGATGTGGGGACTGAAAAATAGCAAGGTCCAGTTGAATGTCCAGATTTCTGATCGGGAATGCTAAAATGTTGTTACTCTCCATCCAATAGAGAACCTATGGAGGCAGAGGCTAGAAAAGGAATGAGTCAGTGCAGACAGTGTGGGAGCAAGGCTATGGTAGACAATCTATTCAGGTTCTAGAAGCGGTCTTCTAAAGGCAGCCCTCTCAGAAACATCAGCCCCTGTGTCCTTCTGAGCAAGTCCAAGGTTATACTCTTTAGGGTCTCAAAATTAATTAATTAATTAATTATTAAAAAGTACAATAAATTACTGTTGACTGTAGTCACTCTGCCGTGCTACCAAATACTAAATCTTATCCATTCTATCTGTACTTTTGTACCCATTAACCCTTCTCACCCATCCTCCCCTGCCCCCACTTGGGCATGTTTTTTTGGCTAAAATAATTCACAAAGGCAATCCATGTTGAATGTAGACAGGTCGATAGAGGTGACTACAGTAGGATGTGACTCATGAAGGACTATTTTTCGCTCCTCGCCATGACAGATGCGTACACAGGTTGTCTTCGTGATAATAAAGTAATCGTTATGTTGGGCCGTGCAGCTCTCGGGTGGCAGCCTCTCCAGGTGGCCCTCTGCGTATAGTTTCATCTTTGCAACACCCCTTTGAGGCTGTTGCTACTCTCCTTTCACATTTAAGGAAATTGGATACTGAAGTTCTATAACTAGACCTTGGTCACAAAGTCAGTAAATAGTCTCAACTGGACCTGAATATGGGTTACTCTAACTATAAAGCTCATGATTCCTTCTCTTCCTCCATGACTGATGCTGTAAAAGATCCTTAGAAGGCCAGGGGTGGTGTCTAACCTAGTCTAGTGATGACGAGGTACACTTTATGGGGTTGGTGATACTTGATTGTCAAGCTTCCTTCAAGTCCTAATGTTTCATGTAGGTCAGTTACAGCCTAGTGTATACGTGAGGTTTCACTGGGTATGTTAACTTTACATAGGATGAGGCCAAATCACTTTGGTACTCTTGGACTCTGGCTAGAACTACAGGCTTTTGTTATTGTCCAGCATCCAAGATAACTATTTTTTTTTTGAGACAGAGTCTCACTCTGTGATTCAGGCTAGAGTGCAGTGGTACGATCTCGGTTCACTGCAACCTCCAACTTCCGGGTTCAAGCGATTCTCCTGGCTTAGCCTCCCAAGTAGCTGGGGTCACAGGCATGCGCCATCACACCTGGCCAATTTGTATTTTTAGTAGAGACAGGGTTTCACCATGTGGGTCAGGCTGGTTTCAAACTGCTGACCTCAAGTGACCTGCTTGCCTCGGCCTCCCAAAGTGCTGGGATTATAGGCCCAAGATAACTGTTATACTTAATATAACTGGACGTCATTACACAACACGGGTGGAAAATGTTCTGTACCAACATCTGTGCTTCTAACATGGAGACATGAAGCGCCAGCAGTCGTTTGGTAGAGTATTGCTAGATTAGCAATGTCAAGTTTAGCAGTGACTAAATTCCCACCTCATATCGCCATGGAAAATACACCAAGTATGAGCAAATCTGCAAAGAAGTGAAGTTGCAGTATCACATTGAGGATGGCATACCAGAAATTTAGTTGAAAGAATTTTGCTTTTAGCAGATGACAGCTACTCAATTACTGGAATATTATCCCGGGCAAGGCCAACTTTCCCTGTGAAAATTAAAGTTGAATTTTGTGTTTCTCCAGAGAGTCACTGGCCACCTTCTACAGGTATGTATAAGAATTTATAACCTTTGATACAAGCCAAGGTAGAACATATGTTAAGAAAATATAGCAATTTAGTAGCGACAGTTGACAAGCTAATGTCACACTACTGTGGGATTTTTGGTAAGGATGAAACTGAGAAATGAACAACAGAGAACCTCCCTTGGGTGAACCTGGTAAAAGTGCCCTCAAACCGGGACAGTGTAGTGAGACCCTGTCTCTACAAAAGAATACAAAAATTAGTGAGGTGTGGGTGTGCCTGTGGTCCTAGCTACTCAGGAGGCTGAGGCAGGAAGGCGGCTTGAGCTCAGGATGTTGAGGCTGCAGTGAGCTGTGTTCCCATCACTGCATTCCAGCCTGGGCAACAGAGCAAGACTCTGTCTCAGAAGTGAAAACAAAACAAAACAAAACACAGTGACTGCAATTTGAGCCTGCAAATTTTTAGTTCTCCTTTCATTTGAGAAGCATCATGGGAAGAAACGGGTTCTCTGGGACTCAGTTTACCTAACTGTGGACTAAGGAAGATAGAGGGATTAATTTTTTTTAAGAGCTCAGTCAGTCTGTTCTTTCTGTAATACCTTTAGGAATCCTTTATTTTAAAAATTTTAAATCCATCAGTCTATAATTATTTTCTATATTATATCATGATAGTGATTTTGGATTACAGGGATTCCTCAGATATGGAAGGACAGGCTGCTTCTACAGAAAAAAAAAATCCTCAACAGTATTTGATACGGCTCGATTTTCACATTTATTTAAAGCTATCTGATATAATTTGGCTCTGTGTTCCCACCCAAATCTCATTTGGAATTTTAATCTCCATGTGTCAGGGGAGGGAGCTGGTGAGAGGTGATTGGATCATGCAGGTGGTTCCCCCACGCTGTTCTCATGATAGTGAGTGAGTTCTCATGCGATCTGATGGTTTTAAAGTATGTGGCTGCTCCCCACTCTCTCTCTCTCTCTCTCTTCTGCCACCATGTATGACGTGCCTTGCTATCTTGTATGCCTTTCACCTTCCGCCATAATTGCAAGTTTCCTGAGGCCTCCCCAGCCATATGGAACTGTGAATCAATTAAACCTCTTTTCTTTATAAATTACTCAGTCTCAGGTAGTTTTTTATAGTAATATGAAAATGGACTAATGTACCATTTAAATGTATTTGGTTCTAATTTTCTGAATTCCACTCTTTCCCAGTCAATGTCATTTACTAAATTTGGCAAGGCTGTGAATTCAACTTCTATTGTAATTCTGCAACCTGATTAAATTTTGGGTTTCCCTTTCATCTGTATCCATCTCGAATAAATAATAAACTGAAGATTCTTTTAGGGGCTGACATAGAAGTTTTCTGGTTTTCAGACTGCGCTTTAAGCTCGGTGTTTAAAATCAGATGTTGTCATTCTCTTCATGTAAGCTTTTCCGTGGAGTCAGAAACAGATCCTCTTTACCCATCCATGCTGTTGTAATTATTATTCTCTACATCATCAGTAACTTGATCTCTAAGAACTTTGCTTTCAGTGAGCACTTTATCACAGACAACCACAGGTAATAACATAAGTAACTGCTTTGTCCCTGCACAATTATAGTTGTGGTCTACTAGTATTCGAAGCTTGTCTACCAGTATGCCATTTTCACTAGACGTCTAGATAACTAATCACAGGTTCGCAGTTTTGAAGTTGGTTGCCCAGGGTCCAAGGCTGTGGATGTCGTGGAGCTATTGGAGTCACTGCTGCTATTGCTGCAAATACGTTGCTTTTCAGGAAACCAGATGCCTGCTGCTGTTAGCAGCTCAGGCTCTCGGGAGGCCACAGTGAGGCCTGCTTCTGTTCTGTTACTCCAGGGTCAAAACCCTCAGGTACCAGACCCCTGAGACCACTGGCATGCTGCTGCCACTGCTAGAGCCAGAGTCTGTGAGTGCTGTGCTGCTGGCATATCCCTTCTCATAATATCATCACCAAAGGACCTGTGCTGCCTGTGTAGCAGAAACCCAGGATCCATACTTGCCTGCCACTTTTGTTGCTGCTGTTAGAAGTGAAAGTAGGAAAAACAAAGTGGCTTCTCTCTTTCTCCTGCCTTTCAGGAGGAGTGTCACCAGGCAGTGTCTCCCATTGGCAGAGCCCTGTCTAAAGCCAGCTGGCAAAGGAATCTGGGCTGGGCATATATGTAGTTTTCAGGCTTCCAGGCTCCTGCAATTCAGAGCAGAGAGAGAAAGAGAGGGGGGAAAAAGGAACTGGGAATGGAGCTGTTCACAATCTGTAAAATGTTTGGTGCCTATATTATACACTGGGTAAATTACTAGACATAATATAGACTTGAAAAAAATTGAGCCTCATGACTCAAGGATCCCATTTATTTTCCTTCCTTTATCAATGCAATCCAGCTTCTCAGCTCCTCTCATTAAGAGGTGGAGCCTACCTCATTACCACTTAACTCTTGGCTTGCCTTGTGACTTATTTTGGCCAGTAAAATGTAGCAGAAGTAATAGTACCAGTTCCAAGCCTGGGCCTCAAAAGGTTCTCTGTGTTTTTACTTACCTTCTTTGAGTCATGCCTCCACACGAGAAAAAGCCCAGGTTAGAATGTTGGAAGTTAAGATACTACATGGAGCATAGACAAGTTGTCCCAACTGAGTCTCCACTGTAGGTCAGTTTAGCCCATAGCCAATCTGGTAGCTAATCATGGACACACAAGTGAGTTCAGCCAAGCACAGCTAATTCCAGCTTTGCAGACAACTCAGGATTGTGATTTTAAGCCACTAACTTTTGGACTGGTTTGTTATGCAGCAATAGCTAACTGATACATCTGCTCTTGAAAGTGCAAAACCCAGCAACGAAGAGATAACACACACATAAAGAGAATGAAAACAGATGGCTGTGTAATGTATATTTACTGCTCATTAGATTATACAGTATGTCATACCCACAAAACTTCCAAGGAAGTTCCTGAATTTTTGTGGATTCTTTCAGTAAGAGGTAAAACATGAGCTAGGCCTTGAAAAGTTAGCAGTATTTCAGTTAATGTAGTTGCAGCAAAATATTTTGGAAATAGTACAACAACCAACAATCCTTTTTTTTTTTTTTTTGAGACAGGATCTTCCTCTGTTGCCCAGGCTGGAGTGCAGCAGTACAATCACAGCTCACTGAAGCTTCAACTTCCCAGGCTTGATCAATACTCCCACCCTCAGCTTGGGACCCCAGGTGCATACCACTATGTATGGCTAATGTTTTTGGTTTTTTGTAGAGACAGTGTCTCCTTATATTGCCTAGGCTGATTTTGAACTCCTGAGCTCAAGAGATTTTCCAACTTCAACCTCCCAAAGTTCTGGGATTACAGGTATAAGACACTGCACCCATCTGACAACCAACAATTTAACACAAGCGTCAAATGGATTGAGTGAAAAATTTGAAGAAGTCATCACTGCCTCTTTCACCTACATAAATACTCTTTGTGGGGCAATAGCTGAGTCCTGTCAGAGTAATGAAATGTGTAAACAGACCTATATATTTTTAAAACAAGTTAAATTACTATAAACAGTTTTCAAACTAGCACAAAGTCTATAGTTATTGAAGAATAGTTGGAAATTACAGGGAAGAAACATTTCTTATCTAATCTGTAATCCCATTTACAGAAGCAGTCATTATTACTGTTTTAGCATATTTTCCCGATCTTTTAAAAACACATATTTACACGGTAAGTATCAAATGGCAAATGCCATTTGTGTAATTCTTTAGCTCTTTTCATTTTAGACAGGGTCTCGCTCTGTCACCCAGGCTGGGGTGCAATCTCGGCTCACTGCAGCCTCTGCCTCCCGGGTTCAAATGATTCTTGTTCCTCAGCTCCCTGAGTAACTGGGATTACGGGAGCGTACCACCATGCCAGGCTAATTTTTGTATTTTTAGTTGAGACAATGTTTTGCCATGTTAACTAGGCTGGTCTCGAACTCCTGGCCTCAAGTAATATACCCATCTCTGCTTTCCAAAATACTGGGATTACAGACATGAGCCATAGTGCCCAGCCTACCCTTTCTATTTTAGTAAACATTATCTCATTTATTAAGTTGTCTAAAAAATGTAATTTTTAATGACATCATAATATTTTATATTCTTGATGTACCATTGTGTATTTAATCTTTTCCCTTTTTTGGACAATTATGCTGTTTCCTGTTTTGTTTTATTGTAAGTAGCTCTAGGAAAGCCACCTTTCTATATAAAACATATTTAGATTATTTTCTTAATGCGGTTTAATAGAACAAAGTTTGTGCGTTTTTAGGGGGTGGTGGTATATACTGTCAAATTTCTTTCTTTTCCAGGCACTGCTTATATTTTATTGCATCTTTTCCTGAGTTGTGTTTATTAAAGTAACTCTATATACATATATATATACTTGACTGTATATACATGTTTATAGAGTTACTTTAATAAACACAAAATGGAAAACCCGTTGTTGTTTTAATTTGCATTTCCTTGAGCATGAGATAAGCTGAATATTTTTCATGCACTCATTGACTCTTAGCTTCCCCCTCCTCACTTTTTTTGCATGTGAACTGACTGTTCATGGTCTAGAGAATTGATATTGACATCAAAGTTCTTTTGTAGATGACCAGCTGCTCCTTGCTTCCCATGGGATGTGGGCTGTGCAGTAGGGAAGCTGTCATCTCCGATAAAAATGCCTATAGGATGGGCTGCCTCACACGGCCATCACCGCAGCTGTTGCCAGGGTGGCACTGCCAGGGCTCTGCTATAGACAGCCCATCTACATGGGAGGACATGGAATCTCAGACTGGAGGCTCCACTCATGCATTTGCTCTGAACACTGCAGCACTGGTACCTGGGGGTTGCTTGCTGTATGTGAGAGAAGTATTTTAAGGGCTTCAATTTCCCAGTGGCATAAGGCTCTGCTGTGACCAAGAGGAAAGTGGGTACCATAAGGCCATGTTGTATTGCGATACTGTGGGCTGCTTGGCCTGGACTTGCCCTTTTCTTCTCTGACTCCATGGTGTGCAATGCTGAAGGCTCTAGTAGTGAGCTTCTGAGTCTCATTACCTGTCCAGAGTATATCATGTGGTTCTGCAGCAAGCCACCTGTTAATTTCAAAAGAAAACCTGAATTTGTGCATATTCACTGAAGGTAATATATCCATTTTGGGTCAGATCGAGCTTCGTAATGTGAGTGATGACAGTAACTCAGAGTTCAGCTTGTTGCTGTTCTGTACCCTGTGGCATTCAGGACACCCTTTTATTACCGCATTTATCTCTCAGTAGCTTAATTATCTACTCACTCAAACGCTTGTGCCTCTGGAGTCTGAGCTCCGAGTGGGAGTGGCAACAGGCAGCATTTTATCCACCACTGTATCTCCAGTGCTCTGTACAGGAGCTAGCACACAGCAGTTGCTCAGGAAATATTTGTTGAACCCAAGGAATATCATCATTTGGATTCCAAGGAAAAGAAAACCTTGCAAAACCTTGGGTGAAAAGGTAATTTGCCAAGGAAGTTTTCAGAAGCAGCTGGCAACAGGATGGCTCTGGTCCCACTACTGCTGCAGGCTTCCTGCCCGGTGCCCTCTCCTGTGCATGCCCTGCAATCATGAGCCATGAGGTCCTGCAACAGAGAGGCAACCACAATCCTTGCAGTGGGAGAAGGAGGCTGGGATTCACTGAATCTTGCTCAACTCTCATAACCAAGATTTTTCCACTTGGTATGTTGTCACAGATTGAATTATGTCCCCCAGGCCAAGAGTGGTGGCTCACGCCTGTAATCCTAGAACTTTGGGAGGTTGGGGAGGGCGGATTACTTGAGGTCAGGAGTTTGAGACCAGCCTGGCCAACATGGTGAAACCCCATTTCTACTAAAAATACAAAAATTAGCCTGTGTGCCAGTGCACACTTGTAGTCCCAGCTATGGGGAGGCTGAGGCAGGAGAATCTCTTGAAACCAGGAGGCAGAAGTTGCAGTGGCCTGAGCTAGCCCCACTGCATTCCAGCCTGGGTGACAGAGTGAGACTGTCTCAAAAAAAAAAAAATTACGTCCCCCGGAAATATTGTTGATGTCCTAACCCTCACTACTTCAGAATGTGGCTTTATTTGGAAATAGGGTCATAGAGTCATTGCAGATGTCATTAGCTAAGTTGGGGTTACACTGGAGTACCTGGGCCTCTACCCCAATGTGACTGGTGTCTTTATGACAGGAGAGAAATTTGCACACAAAAACAGAAAGGGAAGACAGAGGCAGAGATTGAAGGGGAGCTGTGAGAAGCCAAGGAGTCCCTAGGGCTGCCAGGAGCTGAACAGGAAGGATCCTCTCCAGAGGCTTCAAGAGCGAGCACGCCAGCTGACGCCTTGATGGCAGACTTTTATCCTTTAGAATTACTGGGAGGACATTCTTTTTTTTTTTTTTTCTTTTTGAGATGGAGTCTAGCTCTGTTGCCCAGGCTGGAGTGCAGTGGCACGATCTTGGCCCACCACAATCTCCGCCTTCCAGGTTCAAGCAATTCTGCCTCAGCCTCCCGAGTAGCTGGGATTACAGGCACCTGCCACCATACCCACCTAATTTTTGTATTTTTAGTAGAGATGGGGTTTCACTGTGTTGGCCAGGCTGGTCTCAAGCTCCTGACCTCGTGATCTGCCCTCCTTGGCCTCCTGAAGTGTTGGGACAAGCGTGAGCCTCTGCACCTGGCCAACTGGGAGAACATTCTAACCCTTATTTATCCTTTCGAATTGGGAGAACAGAATAAATCTCTGCTCTTCGAAGCCCCGGGGTTTGTGGTGCTTTGTTCCAGCGGCCCTCGGAAATAAGCACGTGTGGTTTGGTATTGCCTACTCTCCTGCGCAGCCCGTGTGTGGTCAGCGTGTGCGGGTCATGTGCCTGCGCTCACAGACGCAGCAACATTCTTCACCAGCACTGGTCTCGTTTCTGAGAAATGATCGATACACCTCAGGTATGTCTCTGCGTCTACCCTGGAGTTGCATTTTATTTCCCTTGTGTGAGTCAGATAGAGAGCTTGTTTTTTAACCCGAGCTGGATGTTGACAATCCAGCCCAGCGTGTGGGAGTCTGAGATTGTGTCTGCCACGGGGTGGGGGACACCCCGGCTCTGCATAGGCCACTGGGGAGATATTCTTGGGCTCTTAGAAGGGACAGAGGTCCTGGCCATTGCCTTTTATTTTGGCGAGCGTAGAGGGATGGAGTCGAGCAGAAACGCAAACAGCTGTACTTCCACAATGGATGTTTTAAACACTGGGGCTCTGATTTGACACCAGAGGCAGCACTGTAAAAAGGAAGGGGAACTAGGATCTGCAGTCCAGCCTGTTGGATCCCACATTCTTCCTCTCCATGTGGTCTTGGACAGGCCACTCCTCCTTCCTGGACCTCAGGTTCCCCACAGGTATGATGGTCACACCTGTGCCCTGTCAGAGCTCATCCCTCGGCTGAGTTCCGGTGGGGTACGGCCCCTCCGAGGGTCCAGGCAGGGCGGGGATGCTTGGGACTAGGCCGGAAGGGCCAGAGGTGGAGGCGAGGGTCTGCCGTCACACAGGAGCCATCTCCCCAGTGACTCTGGCGCACCTGCCTTGGGATAATAGCGATAAAGAGGAAACCATGGTTTCTTACTGACATCCTTCTGCTTGAAAGACAAATTCAGCATCTGAGGACCTGGATTGAGCTCTGGTTTGAATGTGGTCAAGAAGTGCAGCCTGTGGCAAATCCCTGAGCCTCTCTAAGCCTCCTTTTCTTCACCTGGAAAATAAAAATGACAACATACACCCAGTGGGGCAGTTTTGACTAGGTGGGAACGTGGGTATGACCCTGCTTGGCTGCCCTGCAGCCGGGATGGGCCAGGGACGCCGCCCAGTCCAGCCCAGAGCCTCCGTGTTTTCTCCCCTTCTGTGTCTCCTTCCCCCATCGGCAGGCCTCTAATGGCTTTGGCATCTCTGCGGTCCATTTCCTGGAGGGTGTAAATTATTTATGGGACAGACACATCAGCCAGCAGCCGGAGGCGCCACGTCAGAGGCAGCAGTGTGCCTGGGGAAGGAGGCGGAGGTCAGCCCGATCTAGCCCTGCTCCCCGTTTCCCACCCGCTGAAGGCTGCCTCCAGCCCTGTGCCTCCACCACAGGGACCTCACACTCCTCGCTGGGGTTGTCCCTGGAGCCCTCCTCCTCTGGCCTGGGCCACTGGGCTCTGAGCCAGTGGGTTTCTCTCTTGCAAGGAAGGCTGGCCTCTTACCCGCCATGCATAATGGATGAGCGCTTAGGGAAGGGGTCTGGTGAGGACACTCCCCCCATTAGTGACCCTGATATCACCCCTGAGGAGCCCCCTCTGCACGCTGCTTCTGCCCCTGGCACACAGGCTCGGACTGGGTTGGGTGTGGGAAGCAGCGTTTTTCCTAACCGTTGATAGGGTGGCCGAGAGGAGGCTGAGAGCGCTCAGGCTGCTGCCTCACTAGGGAGAGTCCAGTGTGACTCTGCTTACCCACCTGACAATCCACAGGACGCTTTCCCAGCAGGAAACGGTGTGTCAATATCTAGTTGTTCTTGGCCTGGGGCAGAGGAGGGAGGTAATGGATTCTTTTCAGTGTTGAAGGATGCTACAGATGCTCCTCTAGAAAGTGCACATGTGCACAAACACAAAGACTTGCAAGCAATCTCGGCGGATCCCAGCAGATCCCCTGACCTCCTCGCTAGTGGCCTCTTGTACTGAATTGAGCCCGGTTTCTGAATTCAGAGACTCACATGTGAATCCGAACTTCACTAGCTCTCCGCCCATCTACCTGGGACCCCTTTCCCCTAGCCTCTCCTTGCCTCAATCTACATCCTTCAGGTCTCAGGCAAAGTCTTCTCAGGCTCTCAGGATGAGTTTAGGTTCTGGCACTCTTTTTTTTTTTTTTTTTTTTTTT
>PVKP010035209.1:0-23508 GCA_004027715.1 Plecturocebus donacophilus | reverse complement strand
TTTTTTTTAAATGTCCAGTAATGGCTATAAGCAAATAAAATAACTTTCATCTAAAGAATATAAGTCCTTTTAAATAATCAGGCCCAGAGAGATATTAAAATGAGACAGCAGTCGCTTCCTACTCCCGCTTTTTTAGCTATGATTAATCTATCAAAACTGCTTGCTAGGCCGGGCATGGTGGCTCACACCTGTAATCCCAGCACTCTGGGAGGCTGAGGCAGGCGGATCACCTGAGGTCAGGAATTCGAGACCAGTCTGGCCAACATGGTGAAACCCCATCTCTACTGAAAATACAAAAATTAGCTGGGCATGGTGGCACACACCTGTAATCCCAGCTACTTGGGGGGGCTGAGGTAGGAGAATCGCTTGAACCCATGAGGTGGAGGTTGCAGTGAGCTGAGATTGTGCCATTCATTGCATTCCAGCCCAGGCAACAAGAGTGAAACTCTGTCTTAAAAAAAAAAAAAAACCTGCTTGCTATCACAAGTAGTTAAGAATTAACCTAATAATGCCCCACCTGATATATCCTGCATCCTATAGCTTAACAATGTACAGCCAATCACTAATCAATGTTATTTCTGTAAATTAGTGAGAATTCTTGACAAACAACTTTGTATCAGTCCAACTCTGTCCACATTTTTTTTTTTTGAATTAATATCCCTGACTACGTAGAATGGTTGTCCACATTTTTTTGTCTTTAAAAACCAACTCTTTAAATCCTATTTTGTGTGTTAGCCTCTTCCTTGTAGGTTGACACTTCTATAAAATACTGTGAAAAGAAATATTACCAGCTGGGTGTGGTGGTTCACGCCTGTAATCCAGCACTTTGGGAGGCCGAGGCAGGTGGATTACCTGAGATCAGGAGGTCAAAACCAGCCTGGCCAACATGGTGAAAATCTGTCTTTACTAAAAATACAAAAAAATTAGCTGGGGTTGGTGGTGTGCACCTGTAATCCCAGATACTCAGGAGGCTGAAGCGAGAGAATAGCTTGAACCTGGGACAGGGAGGCTGCAATGAGCAGAGATCACCCCACCGCACTCTAACCTGGGCAACACAGTGGGATTCTGTCTCAAAAAAAAAAAAAAAAAAAAAGGAATTACCAATCCATCCTTCACAAATTCACAAACTCTTTCAGAAACAAGATGAAGAAGGGACTGGGCATGGTAGCTCACGCCTGTAATGCCAGCACTTTGGGAGGCTGCGGTGGTGTGCACTCGTAATTCTAGCTACTTGGGAGGCGGAGGCAGAAGAATCGCTTGAACCAAAGAGGCAGAGGTTGCAGTGAGCTGAGATCACACCACTGCACTCCAGCTTGGGTGACAGGGTAAGACTGCATCTCAAAAAAAAAAAAAAGGATAAAAATAAAATTTACGTGAAAATGCAAAGGACATAAGAGGATGGCTAATACAATTTGGAAAAAGAACACAATTGGAGGACTTACACTGCCAGATTTTAAAACTTGACATAAAGTCACAATAATCAAGACAGTGTGGTACTAGCTCAAGGATAGGCATATAGATCAGTGGAACAGAATTGACAGTCCAGAAATAAACCCTTAAGCCTATTGTCCAGTGGTTTCAACACAATTGTCAAGACAATTCAACAGTGAAAGGATAGTCTTTGTAACCAATAGTGCTAGGACAATCATATAACACAATGCAAAAAGAAAAATGTTGACTCTTACCTCACACTGTACATAAAAAATTCACTCAAAATAATTCACAGACCTCCTAAGCAACATGGTGAAAACCTGTCTCTACAAAAAAAAAAAAAAAAAAAAAAAAAAAAAAAAAAATTAACTGGATGTGGTGGTGGCACGCACCTGTAGTCCCAGTTACTCAGGAGGTTGAGGTAGTAGAATCACCTGAACCCAGGAGGTCAAGGCTGCAGTGAGCCATGATCATGCCACTGCACTACAGCCTGGGCGACGGAGTGAGACCTTGTCTCAAAAATAATAGTAATAGTTGTTGGAAACAGGTTTATAACGTCAGGAAAATCCACAGCTAGACAATGGATCACTCAATAAGGCTTGTTTACTTTCTGCAGGAAGGGTGCACCTCGCTGGCAGTCTTGCCATGAGAGCACATCTGAACAAGGAGACGGGGACATTTATAACTTTCATAACCTGATGCAATCGCCCTACTGCTGTGTCCAGTTTCCATTGCCCAGAATGGGACCTCACATTCTACGCTTGACCCAATTGGCTAAAAACTTGAAAATTTTCTAAAGAAATAAAGGCAGAGGAGAACAAAGGAAAAGAGGAAGTAACTTGAGGAATGCTTAGAGAAGTGGTAACATTTTCAAATAAGGAAGGGGAATAAGCTTTGACCTAAGACTTGCCCGGGCTTGTCCAGATATGCCAGGGCAAATATTTAGGTTAAAGTGTAAGAACTAAAAACATGGGATGCACTTATTTCTTTTTTAGGACTAACAGCTACTTTAAGATAATTAGCAGAAGCTTTAAAGTAAATTAACCTTTGAAGAAACTATTATTTGTAATGAACTAAGAGGAAAGCTTTGAAGAGGAACCTTTTATTTAATTTCCTACAATAGTAATAATTCATAGATCTAAATGTAAAGAGCTAAAACTATAAGAAAAGGAAAATCTGTAAGAGAAAATTTCTCAAGTCTTGGGTTAGGATAAAGAGTTCTTAGATATGACACTAAAAGCACAAGACACAGGAGAAAAAAATTGATAAATTTAATTTCATCAAAACTTAAAACTTTTGTGCTTCAAAAGGCACTGTTTAGAAAATGAAAAGACAAATCACAGTCTGGGGGAAATATTTGGAAATTGTATCTATAATAAAAGACTTGTACCTAGAATACTTAGATAACTCTTACAACTCAGTAGAAGACAAACAGCCCAATTACAAAATAGGCAAATTATGTGAATAGATATTTCACCAAAGATCTACAAATGGGTAGTAAGCCCATAAAAAGGTGCTCAGTATCATCAGTCTGTAGGAAACCACAATGAGATATCACCACATACCCACTAGAATGACTATAATCAAAAAACACAACAAGTTTCGTCAAGGTTATAGAAAAATTGAAACCCTCATACACTGATTGCAGAAATATAAAAGGTGAAACCATTTTGGAAAACAGTTTGGCAGTTCTTCAAAATATTAGAGTTACTGCAACAAGATCATCTTGATAAAAATAAAAAATATAAAAAATATAAATTAAAAAGATATATTAGAGTTATTATATGACCCAGCAAATCCATTTTTTTTTTTTTTTTCAAAGAGATGGAGTTTCACCATGTTGGTCAGGCTGGTCTCAAACTCCTGACCTCAGGTGATCTGCCTACCTTGGCCTTGCAAAGTGCTAGGATTACAGGCGTGAGCCACTGCGCTGAGCCAGCAATTCCATTCTTAGGGATATACCCAAGAAATGAAACGTATGTTCACACAAAAACTTGGACATGAATGTTCACAGAAGCATTATTCACAAAAACTCTAAACTGGAAACAATCCAAATGTCTAGAACTAATGAATGGATTAATAGAATGTGTTATAGTCATTGGAATATAGTCAGTGGAATTCTATTTATCAATAAAAGGTAATGAAGTACTAATACACACCATGACTTGGCTGAACATGCTGAGAGAAGCCAAACTCCAAAGACTACCCTAGACAGAAAACAGATCACTGGTTGCCTAGGGCAGTAGGTGGGAGTGGGGATTTAATATAAATGAGCTCAAAGGAACTAACTGGGGTGATGGAAATGTTCTAAAACTGGATTGTGGTAATGGCTGTACAACTCTACATTTGCTAACAATCACTGGAGATATAATGGGTGACTTGTGTGGTATATAAATTATAACTCAATGAAGGTGCTTGGAGAAGAAAAAGGGTAAATAGAACTTAGTGTTTCAGGTGTCTACCTAGATTTCATATAACTGTGGAAGAAGTGAGGAGAACAGGGAAATGAACTGGGTCGTAACAGTGCCACTGTACACTCATATACACATAAGCAGATAGTTCACTTTTCAAAGCACAGTCTCTGTGTTTTCTGCTTCAAGATCCAGGGGAAATGTCACTTTCTTTTTGTGCACCTCCAGCTCTTAAAACATTCCTCACACTGCATCCCTTACATTACACTGGAACTGTTTTGGTGTCTGCTTCCTGGACTAGATTGCAAGCTTCCCCAGGGCAAGGGCAGTATTTTACTCTGATACGCTGCAGCTCTGAAGCCCAACCAGTTCTGGGTCCAGAGCAGGCATCAGTGAATGTTTGTCAAATTAATGAAAGGAAAATTGGGGTTGGGGGAGGAAACTACCAAACAAGTTTGAAAGTAGAGCTGGGCGCGGTGGCTCACACCTGTAATCCCAGCACTTTGGGAAGCCGAGGTGAGCTGATTGCCTGGGCTCAGGAGTTTGAGACCAGCCTGGGCAACACGGTGAAATCCCGTCTCTACTAAAAATACAAAAATTAGCCGGATGTGGTGGTGGGGCGCCTGTGATCCCAGCTACTCGGGAGGCTGAGGCAGGAGAATGTCTTGAATCTGGGAGGTGGAGGTTGCGGTGAGCTGAAACCGCGTCATTGCAGGCCAGCCTGGGCAACAAGAGCGAAACTCCGTCTCAAAAAAAAAAAAAAAAAAAATTAGTTGCGCGTGGCGGCGTGCACCTGTAGACCTAGCTACTACAGAGGCTGAGGCAGAACTGGGAGGTGGGGGTTGCAGGAAGCCCAGATGGCACCACTGCACTCCAGCCAGGGCAACAGAGCAAGACTATCTAAAAAAAAGTAGGAGAGCTGGGTGTGGTGGCTCACGCCTGTAATCCCAGCACTTTGGGAGGTCGAGGCAGGCAGATAACTTAAGGTCAGGAGTTTGAAAACAGCCTGGACAACATAGTGAAACCCCCCCCATCTCTACTAAAAATACAAAAATTAGCCAGGCGTGATGAGGCTGCTTGTAATCCCAGTTAATTGGGGAGGCTGAGGCAGCAGAATTGCTTGAACCCAGGAGCGGAGGTTGCAGTGAGATTGTGCTACTGGCACTTCAGCCTGGGTGACAGAGTGAGATCCACTCAAAAAAAAAAAAGAGAGAGAGAGAAAGAGGGCCTTATTTTTTATATACATATAAAAGGAGAGAGGGCCCCAGAAATGGTGTGTATATATATATATTTTGTACACACACACCCCATTTCTGGAGCCCTGTCTCCTTTCATATATATATATATAATACATTAACTTAGGAGACAGGCTAGACTTGTTTTTAAATTGGAGAAGTATATACCAAGGTATAGGTCTGTGTACCACCCCTAATTTAAACATATCTTCCTTAGATATGGTCAAAAATTCAATTTTATCCAGGGCAGTTAGCACAAACAGCATATTAAACTTTCCAAGTCAGTCTGCTCAGCAAGCAAACAAATCACTGGAGAAATCTGATTTCCCTGCAGATATCTGACAGGGTTAGCAGAGAAGCCCAGATAGAGTTCTTGTACATTTGGGTTAGCATTAAGCAGCCGGCTCTACAAAGGACGGTGAAGGGGGTCACACAATCAGGTCAGGACAGCTCTTTTCCATCCTTCTCTATCTCCCATCTTACCCCGTCTCAGGTCAAGTGCAGACCAAGTTGGGACGCTTCGGCCCAGAAGTGACCCCTGCCGTGTCTTTGCTTACGCTGTTCTCAGCAACTTTGGGTCAAGAGTAGGACACAAAGAAGCTAGAGCTGAAGCACACCCAGACCAGTTTCTCGGGCTCCTGGTCCCCTCCTTAGAATAAGGGACCCAGCAAGTAGAGGCCAGAGAGCTAGAAACAGGGGTAAGCCAGGGTTCAGTCATCAAGAACAGGAGGAACTCAGGGGGTAAGGAGAAGGCCTTCCAGAGCCCTCGAAGTGTGGGGCTTGAGAGGAGGCAGGCAAGAGACTCTTGGGGGAAATCTGGAGATTAGGACGATGAGGAGTCAAGGAGTGGTGAGGGACACTCGGCTCGGCTTACAGGGAGTGCCACAGCAAAGAGTGGGTCTCCGAGAGGTCGAGTATAGGGATGACAGTCCTCGAGTTTGGGAAAAACTGCGCTGTGGTGAATGATAACGGATGAGGGGAAAAATCCAGGGCCTGAGCGTGAGTGGTCCTTCATCCTCAGCGCGCTGGGGGCCCGATGATGGGGAGTACAAGTCTGGGAGTCCCGGGTCGCAGCACGCATGGAGGCGGGCCAGGGGATGTGACCGTACACCCGGAGGCCGGCTCACGGTGGCGCCGTGCTTCCGCCGCGAGCCGCGAGCCGCGTGGGCGGGTGAGGGGCTTCCGGCCTCCGAAGCCTCCGACTCACCTTCCTCCCTCCCCATTGGCTGGGCAACGGACACTGCTTCCCACAGGCGGCGCGCCCTCTCGCGGTCGAACCGCACCCAATCCGGCTCCTGGCGCTCCAGCTCCTCGGAGCTGTTGTAAGGCCCGGCCCCTCCGCCGTCTGCGGCCTCCACCGTGCCCGGTGCGGGATACTCCATCTTCCCCGCAAGCCCTAACCGTTGGTCGAAAGCCGCTCAGACATCTAGGTATCGCGAGATGGGGGCGGGGGGGGGGGGGTGTGGGACTTAGCCCGGCTAACAAATCTCGCGAGGTTTGGCGTTGCACCCGTGCCGCCGAGTGCGACCTGGCGCTTATTTTTCTTTGCTACCTCTGGCATCCCGGAGGGTGTGCTGTAGATTCGGAAATCTGTCGCTGATTCCGCAGCAGTGACCTCCTTCCCGGAGGATCTCGTGCGGTTTTAGCTCAGGGCTCTCACTTTGCTCACGGTCAGCCTTTGACACTTCATTTCGTTCTCAAGGTCCCGTTAAGTGGGAGTGTTTTCGCGTTTTCATTTACAGGGAAACAGACCCAGAGCCTAGAAATGGTTAACTGAAGAGTTCACTGCAAGTAAGTGGTAGTACAGCTGAGGTTCCGTATCACTGCTAATAATGGGTACTATTTGTTGAGTTCCAAGTGCCAGTTCCCAGCTGTGGTTTTCCCTGAGACTCCGGACCTATTATATTCATCCAGTTGCCTATTCCACAGTTCCACTCGAATGGCTAATAGGCTTCTCCAGTGTAACTTGTCAGACCCCATATTTTATCTTCCAATGTAACTGTCAGACCCCATATTTTATCTTCCAACCCCGGAGCTGCTCCTTCCCGTGTCTTTGGGAGCCACTATCTCTTGCGTACGTTACAGTCGTAGCATCCTCACTGGTGTTGCCGCACAGCAGCCCCAGGGATCCTCTCATGACAGATCACGATGGTTCAGTTCTCAAATCCTCCCAACAGCTTCTCATTTCACATTTAGTAAAAACCAAAGTCCATACTTTGACCAACAAGGCCCTGTACATTCTGAATTCCCTTAATCTCCTTGACGTCATTTCCTCATGTGTTACTGAGTCTCCAACTCCCTAATTTCTGTTCCAGTTACACAGGCCTCCTGGTGTGCATTTCTTCTATATATCTTTATGGCTTAGTCTCCCATTTCCTTCTCTGGCTCCTCTATCTAAATTATTTTCTCTGGCTATCCCATCTAAAATTTTACTCCTCCACACACACTCATGTCCTTCTTTCCTGCTTTATTTCGTATATATTTTATTTTGTTTATTGTCTTCCTACTAGAAGGCAAGCCCCAGGAAGGCAAGGATTTTTGTCTATTTTCTTTTCTTTTCTTTTCTTTTCGATGGAGTCTCCCTCTGTTGCCCAGGCTGGAGTGCAGTGGTGCTATCTCGGCTCACTGCAACCTCCGCCTTCCAGATTCAAGCGATTCTCCTGCCTCAACCTCCTGAATAGGTGGGATGGCAGGCACACGTCACCAAGCCCAGCTAATTTTTGTATTTTTGGTAGAGACGGCATTTCACTATGTTAGCCAGGCTGGTCTCGAACTCCTGACCTTGTCGTCCGCCTGCCTCAGCCTCCCAAAGTGCTGGGATTACAGGCGTGAGCCACCGCACCCGGCCTTTTGTCTATTTTCATTGCACCTGAATCTCCAGCACCTTGAAATAGAACCTGGACCCTCCTAGGTAAATAAATATACAATATTTGTTTAATGAATGAAGTTTTTACTATTACTAGCTTATTTCAACTTCATTTGTTCAAATACTTAACGGAGAATTTACTATGAACTAGATGATATTTTGAGCATGGAAATATAGTGGTGACCAAGACAGGGAAGCTCTAGTAGAATATTTTTTATTGTAGTGGAGGGGAGTATAATAAAAAAGTTAACAGTAGGCCAGGCATGGTGACTCATGCCTGTGATCCCAGCACTTTGGGAGGCCGAGGTGAGCGGATCACTTGAGGTCGGAAGTTCAAGACCAGCCTGACCAACATGGAGAAACCCCGTCTCTTCTAAAAATATAAAAAATTAGCTGGGCATGGTGGTGTGCGCCTGTAATCCTAGTTACTTGGGAGGCTGAGGCAGGAGAATCACTTGAACCTGGGAGATGGAGGTTTTGGTGAGCCAAGATTGCGCCATTGCACTCCAGCCTGGGCAACAAGAGCAAAACTTCGTCTCAAAAAAAAGAAGTTAGGAACATTAGTCAGGGTAGTGTCAGGGGAAGCCTCTGAGGAAAATGACATTTGAGCTAAGACTTGATTAATGAGAAGGGGTAGCCATGCAAAGAGCTGGGCAAGAGTGTTCCAGGGAGAGAGAACAGCAGGTGCAAAGGCCCTGAGACAGAAGAGAGCTTGATATGTTAGAGGAACAGAAAAAAGTACAGCATGGCTGGAGCCCAGTGAACAAGAGGGGAAAGTAATATCAGAAGAGGCCAAAGAGAGACAGACAATAATTATTCTTGCTTGAGATCACGACAGCTCATCAGTGTAATTTAGTCATTTATACTACAAGTATTTCCTTATTTAAACTACAAATAATGAGCACCAGCTGTCTGTCAGGTCTCAGGCCCCAGAGCTTCCAGTTCAGTAGGTGACTGATATTTGGGCAGTGCTTCACAATTTTTTTTTGAGACAATTTTGCTCTGTTGCCCAGGCTGGAGTGCAGTGGCCCAATCTCGGCTCACTGCAACCTCCACCTTCTGGGTTCAAGTGATTCTCCTGCTTCAGTCTCCTGAGTAGTGGGGATTACAGGTGAGCACCACCACATCTGGATAATTTTTGTATTTTTAGTAGAGATGGGGTTTCACCATGTTGGTCAAGCTGGTCTCGAACTCCTGACCTTGTGGATCCACCTGCCTCGGCCTCCCAAAGCTTTGGGATTATAGGCCTGAACCACCGTGCCTGGCCTACAATTTTTTTTATCTTTTTTTTTTTTTGAGATGGAGTCTCTGTCACACAGGCTGGAGTGCAGTGGCTCAATCTCGGCTCATTGCAACCTCCACCTCCCGGTTTCAAGCAATTCTCCTGCCTCAGCTTCCCGACTAGCTGGGATTATAGGCACCCACCACCACACCTGGCTATTTTTTGTATTTTTAGTAGAGATGGGGTTTCACCTTGTTGGCCGGGCCGGTCTGGAACTCCTGGCTCAGGTGATCCACCCACCTGGGGCTCCCAAAGTGCTGGGATTAAAGGCATGAGCCACGGCGCCCAGCCTACAGTATTTTTTTTTTTTTTCCAAGACAGGGTCTCACTAGTGCAGTGGTATGATCATAGCTCACTGTAACTTCAAATTCTTGCTCTCAAGCGATCCTCTTGCCTCAGCCTCTTAAGTAGCTAGGACTACAGGTGCACACCACCATGCTCAGTTAATAATTTTTGTTTTGTTTTGTTTTGTTTTGTAGAGGCAGGGTTTCCCTATATTGCCCTGGGCTGTCTCAAACTCCTGAGCTCAAGCAGTCCTCCTGCCTTAGCCTCCCAAAGTGCTCAGAATCCTGACGTGAGCCAGTACACCAGCCCAGGGCAGTGCTTTACAGTTTGCAAAGCACCTTTGACATACTTTATAGCATTTAATCTTCAGGGTGGTTCTGTGGGGGATTTCTTCATAAGTGATGATAAAGAAACAGACTAGAATAGGTAAAGGTTTTGTCAAGATCACACAGCTAGTTAGGTACAGAGCCCATGCTTGAACACTGGTCCTTAGATTGCAAATCTATGTCCTTTTGTTGACACCAGATGACCAGCCTAAAAGCCAGTAACTGCACATTACTTACTATCTTTTTATTTATGTATGTATTTATTTATTTTTAGAAACGGGGTCTCACTATGTTGGCCAGGGTGGTTGTAAACTACTTACTTGTCTTGAAGAGTTCTAGTTACTCATACTTGCATAGTGTAAGTTATTCATGGATAAACCCCAAGGGATAGGGGGCATTTTTGTTGAAGTCACAGAACCCACGAGGATATTTTTGAACACTACGGAAGAAATCCTGGGAGTGGAGTATGTAAGTCGCTTTGCATATTATTGGAAAACAACCCTTCCTCCTCCCACCACTCTCAATCCAATTAGATGCTCAAAATAATGTCCATTTATTTTCCAATGAGTGCTGTCAGGGTTCATCCCTTGTTCCACGGAGGCAGACTCCTGAGCTACCCTGCTGAGGGTCTAAACAGCCCTCATTGTTGCCAGTTAGAATTTTGTCTTTGTGTGAGTGCTTCCAAGAATGCCCCAGGCCTGGACTCCTTGCTGGGACCTGGCAGTGCAGGTGATGCCTTGTATTTGTTGAGCTGGCTTTTTATTTCCTCCTTGTGGAAAATGAGAACCATTTTCTAACACATCTTACTGTGTATTGTTGCCATGGGTGATGAACGATCCGAGGGAAATAAATGGCTTTGCTAAAGGACAGGAAATGGCTACAGTTCAGCATACATTTCAGTTGCTTAAATACTGACTCTGTGTGTGTGTGTGTGTGTGTGTGTGTGTATGCACACGTGCACAAACTAAAACTAAACTACAGTGCTTAAGATGTAGTTCTTGCTCTCAGGGAGATTAAACTCTAGTTTTTCTTTCTTTTTTTTTTTTTGAGATAGAGTCTCACTCTGTCACCCAGGCCGGAGTGCTGGTGCGATCTCAGCTCACTGCAACCTCTGCCTCCCAGGTTCAAGTGATTCTCCTGCCTCAGCCTCCCAAGTAGCCGGGACTACAGGCATGCATCACCAAGCCCAGCTTTTATTAGAGACAGGGTTTCACCATGTTGGCCAGGCTGATCTCGAACTCCTCACCTCGTGTTATCTGCCCACTTTGGCCTCCCAAAGTGCTAGGATTTACTGGCGTGCGCCACAGCACCTGACCTCAAATTCTAGTTGTTCTGACTCTAGTAACTAGTCTAACCTAGTGATAGACATAAAAGTATCTACTGAGTATGTAATATCAGAGAGTATGTTTTAACTGCTATTACGGAGATAATGACCAGGCTGGGCACAGTGACTCATGCCTGTAACCCCAGCACTTTGGGAGGCTGAGGCAGGGGATTGCTTGACCCCAGGAGTTCAAGACCAGCCTGGGCAACATGGCAAGACCCTATCTCTATAAAATTTAAAAAATTAGCTGGGCATGGTGGTGTATGACTTTGGTCCCAACTACACAGGAGGCTGAGGTGAGAGGATCACTTGAGACTGCAGTGAGCTGTTGTACCACTGGACCACTGCCTGGGTGACACAGCAAGACCCTGTCTCAAAAAAAAAATTAAAAAAAAAGGCAGGCACAGTAGCTCATGCCTGTAATTCCAGCACTCTGAGAGGCCGAGGTGGGCGGATCACCTGAGGACTGGAGTTCAAGACCAGTCTGTCCAACATGGCAAAACCCCGTCTGTACTAAAAAAAAATACAAAAATTAGCCAGGCATGGTGGTGGGGGCGCCTATAATCCCAGCTACTCAGGAGGCTAAGGCAGGAGAATTGTTTGAAGCTGGGAGACAGAGGTTGCAGTGAACCGAGATCGCACCACTGTACTCCAGCCTGGGCAACAAGAGCAAGACTCTGTCTCAAAAAAAAAAAAAAAAAAAAAAATTAGAGAGCTGACAGCCAAGTGGGCTAGAGTGGATGGGGTGGGATAATGAATCCACCATGTGGGGATCAGAATGGTATCTGGGTTACCTCCTAATAGTCTTTTTACTTCTGATCTCTAAGAACACATCTCAAACTGTTAGAGGTGGCCACAGATTAGTTTTTACTTACAGGATGTAAAGAAGTATTGTTTGAATCAGAACCTGAGATTGATCCAGAAAAGCAGGGGTGCTCTTGAGGAGAACTGTGGAAAAGCAAGCCAGCAGGGGCCCAGGGGCACATCTTTGCTGCAGTCCTAGTCTGCTTCTCAGGCTGGATAATTTTATTTTATTTATTTATTTTAATTAATTAATTTTTTGAGACAGAGTTTCACTCTTGTTGTCCAGGCTGGAGTGAAATGGTGCAATCTCACTGCACTGCTTCCTGGGTTCAGTGATTCTCCTGCCTCAGTCTCCTGAGTAGGTGGGATTACAGGCACCCACCACCATGCCTGGCTATTTTTTATATTTTTAGTAGAGATGGGGTTTCACCATGTTGGCCAGGGTAGTCTTGAACTCCTGACCTCAGGTGATCCACCTGCCTCGGCCTCCCAAAGTGCTGGTGAAGCAGGAGCGGTGGGGAACAAACCTCTGGAACACTGAACTGAGGAAGGAAGTGGCTTTTTATTTGGCCAGGAGCTGCGGGGAGCTACAGCCTCATTCACCGAGCTCCCCAAGCTGCAGCTTTGCTCCCCTTCTATAGGCTTACAACGCTAAAGGGGAAACTGAGGTGGAACTATGTCATTGTGCATTTGCTGGATGTCCTTTATAATCTTTGGGCTTCATTGATTTGCTAATTCATATGAAGCGTGAGTGGGGACCAGCAGGGGAGGGGCTTACAGAAATAAGACAAAAGCAACAAGCTATTTGTTGACAGAGGTGTTTCCCGGAGGGAGCCTGGTCCGTGGAGGTGGAGACGTGGGGGCGTGAACCAGTGCCGGGCTCCAGCTGGCGGGGATAACATTCATTTGCAGCTCTTTCAAAGTTAACAGATAGCAGGGACGCTGGGAACTAAAAAGGGAGTCATTTTCCCAACTTTTTGGTATCTTATTTTATTTTTTTTCCTTCTTCACCCTCCTTCCCATCTGGAATCAGGGGAGGGAGGAGGTGAAATAGAAGGAGGTGAGGAGGTCTCCCCTCTCACCAGGATTACAGGCGTGAGCTACCTCGCCCGGAATGCTGGATATATATATATATTTTTTTTGAGATGAAGTCTTGCTCTGTCTTCAGGCTGGAGTGCAGTGGCACAATCTTGGCTTACTGCAACCTCCGCCTCCTGAGTTCAAGCGATTCTCCTGCCTCAACCTCCCAAGTAGCTGGGACTACTGGGGCACGCCACCATGCCCAGCTAATTTTTTTTCTATTTTTAGAGATGGGGTTTCACCATGTTGGCCAGGAGGGTCTCGATCTTTTGACTTCGTGGTCTGCCCATCTCAGCCTCCCAAAGTGTTGGATTATAGTTGTGAGCCACCACGCCCAGCCTGGATAATTTTATAGTATCTTTATTTTGTTTAGTTTAGTTTTTTTTGAGACAGAGTCTCACTGTGTCACACGGGCTGGAGTGCAGTGGCACAATCTTGGCTCACTGCAACCTCCGCCTCCTGGGTTCAAGTGATTCCCCTGCCTTAGCCTCCTGAGTAGCTGGGATCACAGGCGCCAGCCACCACATCTGGCTAATTTTCGTATTTTTAGTAGAGATGGGTTTCACCATGTTGGTCAGGCTGGTCTTGAACTCCTGACCTCAAGTGATCCACCCACCTTGGCTTCCCAAAGTACTGAGATTACAGATACGAGCCACCACATCTGGCCTCTTATTTATTTATTTTTTTGAGATGGGAGCCTTGCTTTGTAGCCCAGGCTGGAGTGTGGTAGTGCAATCTTGGCTTACTGCAACCTCCGCCTCCTAGGTTCAAGTGATTCTGTCTCAGCCACCTGAATAGATGGGATTACACATGTGCACCACCATGTCCGGCTAATTTTTGTATTTTGGGTAGAGACAGCATTTCATTATGTTGGCCAAGCTGGTCTCAAACTCCTGACCTCAAGTGATCTGCCTGTCTTAGCCTCCCAAAGTGCTGGGATTACAAGCATCAGCCTCTGCGCCTGGCCCAATTTTATAGTATCTTTAGGGCTGCAGGGAAGCAGTGTCTTCAGGGGATGCCAGATTTTAATTTAGAGATTTTCTAAGGACAGATCGAGCGCATAGGGGAGTTAGTTGATCATAGACTGGGATTTACAGAGGATTTTGAGAAGCAGGGGAAGGAAGAGTATTGGGTTAGTCAAGTAATGCTTTCCAGCCTTTTCTCCATTATAGTCCACATAGAAAATGAGCATATATGTATAGAATGTTAGACTAAACAGATAAGCTTGCTCCTCCTTATCACTGCAGTGACAGTTTGGGGATTCCAGCCACTCTGTGCTCCACTGGGCCACCCTTGGAGCTCGAGGGATGTATGTCCAGAGCCATGTCAGGAAGAGAGTCCAGGTGCAACAGATAGCCATCATATCTTGAACCCTGACTGAGGATTAACTACAAATCTCTTGAGAATTGAGCAGTTAAGGCTGTGTGGTACTTAGCTTGACATCTATTGCTCCATTCTGCACACATGACTTATGTGATCTTAGGTAAATTCCTTAACATTTGTGAGGCTACTTCTCCAACTCTAAAATGAGGAGATGATACCCACCTCAAATGGTTGTTGTGAAGATTAACTAATATAATCTTCAGAAACTATTTAGCACATTGCTTAGCACATAGTAAATGGTAGCTTACTATGTAGTTTATTCCAAAAGCTATATTTTTCTGATAATTTAACATACTGATATTAAGTTCTAGTTCCTATCTTGGTGAATACTATCAGCTAAATCCCACTCTTTGGCTACACACAGTGGCTCACACCTATAATGACAGAACTTTGAGAGGCTGAGATAGGAGGATCACTTGAGTCCAGGAGTCTGAGATCAGCCTGGGTAACATGACAAAACCCCATCTCTACAAAAAATAAAAAAAATAGCTGGGCATAGTGGTGCATGCCTGTAGTCCCAGCTACTCGGGAGGTTGAGCAGGGAGGATCACTTGAGCCTAGGAGGTTGAGGCTGCAGTGAGACATGATTGTGCGACTGCAGTCCAACCTGGGTGACAGAGCAAGAATCTGTCTCTTTAAATATATAAGTCCCATTTTTCTCCATAATTTCTAGAACCAGTTTCAATCAATAGTTGGTGCATTTGATTACAGATCAGGGGAACTCAGTTCAGTTTAATGCATCCAAGAAGATGTAGACCGGCCTAAGATGATCCAACCACACTCTGACACCTATAGAGTGTTGCCAAGCAACCTGCATAGACCTTGGACTGGTAAATAGTTTGAGTCACATCAAATCAACAGATTTTGTTTAAGGCCTACAGTGTGCCAGGCACTCAACTGTACTCCTTTCTTTTTATTTTTCTTTTTTTTTGAGACATAATTTTACTCTTGTCACCTGGGCTGGAGTGCAATGCTGCAATCTTGACTTGCTGCAACCTCTGCCTCCCAGGTTCAAGCGATTCTCCTGCCTCAGCCTCCCAAGTAGCTGGGATTACAGGCATGCACCATTACACCTGGCTAATTTTTGTATTTTTAATAGAAATGAGGTTTCACTATGTTTGTCAGGCTGGTCTCAAACTCCTGACCTCAGGTGATCTCCCCTCCTTGGCCTCCCAAAGTGCTGGGATTATAGGCATGAGCCACCGCACCCAGCCTATACTCCTTTCTTACCTGCAATACTTTAGTGGCTTCCTGTTGCTTATAGGACAAAGTTCAAATGTCATGTGGTATAAGAGGCCCAGTATATCCTGACTACTTCTTTTTCCACCCACTTCCAATACTCTCTCAAGCACCAAGCCCCAGTGAATGAACTTCAGCACTGTGGTTGCTTCTCTGACTGGGGCATCCTTTCACACCACTTCGCCTTTATTCATTCTATTCCCATTGTCTTTATTTACTTATTTATTGAGATAGTGTTTTGCTCTTTCACCCAGGCTGGAGTGAAGTGGTGCCATTTCGGCTCGCTGAAACCTCCACCCACCCACCGCCTGCCCCCGACCCAGGTTCAAGCCATTCTCCTGCCTCAGCCTCCCAACATTGCCTTTAATGTCCTTCTACCATCTCCTCTTGTCCATTTTACAAACTCGTTCAACTTTCACCCCAAGTTTCAGCTACAGCATTAATTATGCAAAAAAAATTTAACATAGGTTGGGCACCGTGACTCATGCCTGTAATCCCTGTACTTTGGGAGGCCAAGGTGCGCAGATCACAAGGTCAAGAGATTGAGACTATCCTGACCAACATGATGAAACCTCTTCTCTACTAAAAATACAAAAATTAGCTGGGTGTGGTGGTGCACACCTGTAATCCCAGCTATTTGGGAGGCTGAGGCAGGAGACTTGCTTGAACCTGGGAGGCGGAGGTTGCAGTGAGCCGAGATTGTGCCACTGCACTCCAGCCTGATGACAGAGCAAGACTCTGTATCAGAAAAAAAAAAAAAAAATTAACATAGCAGATCTGAGGCTGTATTAGACCTTTGAAAGTTCTGCTCTCGTTTGGCTTTTGGCTAGAAACTTGGATTTCAGAAGTGTTTCCAAATTCCTTATAAAAATGACTCAGTGAGTGTAAACTGTTGATTCAAATAACATAGTTTATGCTGAACATCTTCTTCCCTGGGAGTGTGAAATTTTGGTACGTACTAGGCAGGGGTCGGGGTAACTGACCCCTGATAAAGTTCTGGATTCCTAGGCTCAGGCAAGCTTCCCTGGTAGATACCACTTCACAAGTGTCACAATTAGAAGCTGGAGGAATTAAGTGACTCCACTGGGAAGGTACTCATGAAACTTGTGCCCAATTCCCTTTGGACTTCATCCCATGTGCTGATTTTGCTTTGCATCCTTTAGCTATAATAAATCATAGTGTAAATGCTGTAGTTTGAGAAGCATTGGTTGTTTTTTTTTCCATGTGGTTTTTAGCTTGAATCTCTCTTGGCTGTGTTTCCTTTAACTGGAAGTTATATCTAAACACTTGGTGTATTTAAGTTAAACATTTTGGCAAGAATACATCTTTGGAGATGTTGTGTGATTCATGTTGCGTAGCTTCTGAAGAACATAATAACATCATATATAATTCCCCAAGTGAAGCTAAATTGACCACTGGATTAGGATAACGGTAGTTTAAACCTTCCATTATGTAAATAAGTTTCCTCCCTTTTGATTAGAAAGTATTTTGTGCTTTTTTAATTTTTATTTTTTGAGATGAAGTCTCACTCTGTTGCCCAGGCTAGAGTGCAGTCTCGCTGTGTCACCGAGGTTGGAGTGCTGTGGTGTGATCACAGTGTACTGCAACCTCTGCCTTCTGGGTTCAAGCAATTCTCCTGCCTCAGCCTCCCAAGTAGCTGGGATTACAGGCATGCACCACCAAGCCCGGCTAATTTTTGTATTTTTAGTAGAGCCATGTTGGCCAGGTTGGTCTCAAACTTTTGACATCAGCTGATCCACCCACCCTCCCAAAATGTTGGGATTACAGGCATGAGCTACTGTGCCCAGCCTTTTTTTTTTTTTTCCTGATAGAAGGTGTTATATGTAAATTTATGGTGCTGCAAAAGAAGTAGCACTGGAATATAAATTTAATTTTTCTCAGCAAGGCAATTTTACTTTCTGCAGAAAGGGTGCTCCTGTTAGCCATCTTGCCATGAGAGGACACTGAACAAAGGAGGCAGGACCATTTATATCTAATGCATCCACCCTACTGCTGTATCCTGGTTCCATCTGCTGGAACTGGACTTCACAGTCTAGGCTGCACCCAGTTGGCTAACAACTTAAAACTTTCCTGAAGAGGTAAAGGCAGAGGAGAACAAAGGAAAAGAGGAAATAACTTGAAGAATGCTTAGAGAGGCAAAAATACTTCCAAATAAGGAAGAGGAATAAGGTATAATCTAAGACTTGCCTGAGCTTGTCCAGGCATGTCAGGGCAAATATCTAGGTTAAAGTGTAGGAACTAAGAATACTGGATACATTTATTTCTTCATTATGACTAACAGCTACTTTAAGGTTATTAGCAAAAGCTTTAAAATAAGTTAACCTTTGAAGAAACTATTATTTATTCATAATGAACTAAGAGGAAAGCTTTGAAGAGGAACCTTTTATTTATTCTTATTTCCTATACAAGGTCTCCCTCTGTCACACAGGCTGGAGTGCAGTAGTAAGATCATAGTTTACTGCACCCTTAAACTCCACAGCTCAAGCAATCCTCCTGCCTGAGCCTCCCGAGTAGCTAGGACTACAGGCACATACTACCAAGCCTGGCTAACTTTATTATTAATTTTTTATAGAGATGAGTGTCTCACTATGTTGGCCAAACTGATCTGGAACTCCTGGCCACAATTAATCCTCCTGCCTTACAAAGTTTTTTTTTTTTTGAGACGGAGTTTCACTCTTGTTGCCCAGGCTGGACTGTAATGATGCAATCTCAGCTCACTGCAACCTCCACCTCCTGGGTTCAAGCGATTCTCCTCCCTCAGCCTCCTGAGTAGCTATGATTATAGGCATGCGCCACCATGCCCAACTAATTTTGTATTTTTAGTAGAGATGGGTTTCTCCATGTTGGTCAGGCTGGGCTGGAGCTTCTGACCTCAGGTGATCCACCCACCTCGGCCTCCCAGTGCTGGGATTACAGGCATGAGCCACTGTGCCTTGCCCTGCCTTACCAATTTTTAGGGTAAGAGCTTATTTAAACATCTACTTTGGGCACAAATGAGTTTTTACTTTTTTGAATATCATTATGGAATAATTGATTTTTTTTAATTGATTCAGTATGGTTTCTTTCTTTCTTTTTTTTTTTTTTTTAAACGTATACAGAGTCTAGCTCTGTTGCCCAGGCTGGAGTGCAGTGGCGTGATCTTGGCTCACTGCAACCTCTGACTCTGGAGTTCAAGTGATTCTCCTGCCTCAGCCTCCTGAGTAGCTGGGATTACGGGTGCCTGCCACCACTCCTGGCTAATTTTCGTATTTTTGATAGAGATGACGTTTCTCCATGTTGGCCCGGCTGATCACAAACTCCTGGCCTCCAGTGATCCACCCAGCCTCCCAAAGTGCTGGGATTATAGGTGTGAGTCACTGCACCTGGTCCTGAAGTCAATTTTGAAGTCAGTAAGACTCCATGACCCATTGAATCTGTAGGGGAGAGGGGCTCTGTGGTGGTAGTCTAGGAGGCTTGAGGGAAAGAGTGGATAGTAATGCCATTAGAGAAACAAATACTGTGTTAAATATATAGATTTCAAGGGGAAGATAATAAATTTGGTTGTGAATGTTCTGAGTTTTAACTCTGTTTGGGACATACGGGTAGAAAAGTCAAGTAGGCAATTGAGATATGATGCTAGGAATCAGGACAGGAAAAGCAGATTTGGATGCCAGTCACCAGGATACAGAAAATCTCCCTAAATGGGGCACTGGGAATCCCAGACCTGCAGTGATTGGCCTGAAATCACTGTGACCACCTAGCTTGAACCCTCAGTCATTTCCTGATGTTTTGGAAAATAAGCGTGATTAGCTTCAGGAGGTTGGAGGACATGAGTGAAGTGACAGTTGTCTGTTTGCTGCTTTTGTCTCTTGGGCTTTTGGGTTGCCCTATGCAAAAAAAAAAAAAAAAAAAAAAAGATAGGATATTGATAAATTTAGAGAACATGTGATGTGAACGCTTAGGTCCGAAGAATGTTTTGTTTATTATGAGAGGGGAGACCCCCCTTGCCTCCTTCAATTTCACCTCCTTCCTCCCCCACTTCCAGATGGGAAGGAGGGTGAAGAAGGAAAAAAAAATGAAGTAAAATACCAAAGAGCTGGGAAATGACTCCCTTTTTAGTTCCCAGCGTCTCTGCTATCTGTTAACTTTGAAAGAGCTGCAAATAAATGTTATCCCTGCTGGCTGGAGCCCAGCACTGGTTCATGCCCCCACGTCTCCATAGACCAGACTCTCTCCTGGAAACACCTCTGCCAACAAACAGCTTGTTGCTTTTGTCTTATCTCTGTAAGCCCCCTCCCTTGCTGGTCCCTGCTCACCATGTATGTGAATTAGCAAATCAATGAAGCCCAAAGACTGTAAGGTGAATGTCCAGCAAATGGACAATGACATAGTTCCACCTCAGTTTCCCCTTTAGCATTGTAAGCCTATAAAAGGGGAGAGAAGCTGCAGCTTAGGGAGCTTGGTGAATGAGGCTGTAGCCCCACACAGCTCCTGCTGAATAAAAAGCCACTCCCTTCCTCAGTTCGGTGTTCAAGAGGTTTGTTCCCTGCTGCTCCTGCTTCAATTACACAAACTTCTTTTTTCTTTTCTTTTTTGAGAAGGGTCTCACTATGTTGCCCAGACTAATCTCAAACTCCTGGGCTTAAGTGATCCTCCCGCCTCTCTCCCCCAAAGTGCTGGGATTACAGTCGTGAGCGCTTCTCTTGGCTTGGCAGTGCCCAACCAAGAGAAGATCTATTTTAAACTCAATGGTCTCAGTCACAAATGACAGAAACCTAACTTGAACTAGCTTAAGCAAAAAAAAAAAAAAAAAAAAGGAAAAAGAAAGGAAAAAGAAAATTTACTGGCTCATGTAACTCAACCATAGCAAGAATAAGAGTAGCTGGAATAATGGCTCCCCAAGATGTCCAAGTCCTAATCCCCAGAACCTGTCAATATTACTTTGGCAGAAGGCACTCTGTAGGTGTGATTAAGTTAAGGATCTTGAGATGGGGAGATTATCCTTGATTACCTGTGTGGGCCAGATGTAATCATGACAGTCCTTGTAAGAGGGATGCAGTGGGAGTCAGTTAGAAAGAGAAGGGGTGTAATGATGGAAACAAAAATTGGATTATTGTACTTTCAAGATAGAGGAATGGGCTACAAGGCAGGGAATGAAGGTAGCCCTCAGAAGATGAAAAAGATAAGGAAATGGATTTTCCCCAGAGAGCCTCCAGAAAGTAGCAGCTCTGGAGGCTCTCCGGGGAAAATCCATTTCCTTATCTTACCCTGACTTCAGCCTGGTGAAATTGATTTCCTACTTCTGACAGTCAGAAAAACAATAAATCTGTGAGGTTGCACATGATGGCTCATACTTGTAATCTCAGCATTTTGGGAGGTCGAGGTGGACAGATCACTTGAGCCCAGGAGTTCAAAACCAGCCTGGGCAACCTGGCAAAATTCTGTCTATAGAAACAAAAATTAGCTGGGTGTGGTGGCACGCACCTGTAATCCCAGCTACTAGGGAGGCTGAGGTGAAAGGATCACTTATGTCTGGGAGGTTGAGACTGTAGTGAGCCCTGGCTGTGCCACTGCTGTCCAGCCTGGGCAACAGAGATCTAGGCAATATGATCTAGTTTGATCTAGCCAAACTAGATCATCTAGTAATTCTATAATTTTTTTAAGGAACCACTAAACTGTTTTCTGGAGTGGCTGCACCATTTCATATTCCCGCTAGCAATGCACAAAGCTTCCAGTTTCTCCACATCCTTATCAACACTTGTATTTTCTTTTTTTTTGATAATAGCCATTATGAGTGTGAAGTAGTATCTCATTGTATGTGTTTTGTTCAAACACAAGGTCTCAGATATTTATTACTGAATCAACTTCCTTGTGCAAAGCATATAAACAAAGAGAAACATCATTTTCCCAATAAAACTTGTCCCACTGTCCAGATAGTGGTGACATTTTCAGCTTGATATGGTAAGAAGCTAGTGACCTTGATGTAGCATAAATACATGTGATATCTCATGTGCAATTCCTCATAGATCTAGCTTGGTTCTTCTCCAGTGTCTCTTCTTGGAGTTGTAAATGATTTTATTACCAGTTTTCATCTGAATCCACTGGGGAATGGGCAAATTTTGCTTTTGTTTATTGGCCAGGAATTGCTTGATCCTGAAAATCTTGTGAAAAGACAAAGCAAGGTTTGGAATCAACCTCATACACCATGATGGAGGAGAAGGAGAGAAAGAGCTCATTATAGTTTTGATATGACTAATGATATTGAGCATCTTTTTATGTAGTTATTGGACATTTGTATATGTTATTTCTTTTTTTTTCTTTTTTTTTTTTTTTTTTTTGAGACAGTCTCGAATTGCTGCCCAGGCTGGAGTGCAGTGGTACAATCTTGGTCCTCTGCCTCCCAGGTTCAAGTGATTCTCCTGCCTCAGCCTCCCAAGAAGCGGAGATTACAGGCCCCCACTACACTCAGCTAATTTTTTGTATTTTTGGTAGAGACAGGGTTTCACCATGTTGGCCAGATTCGCCTGCCACGGCCTCCCAAAGTGCTGGGATTACAGGTGTGAGCTGTATACGTTAATTGGAGAGATGTCCATTTAAGACCTTTGTGGCCAGGTGTGGTGGCTGTCGCTTGTAATCCCAGAACTTTAAGAGGTTGAGGCAAGAGGATCACTTGAGCCCAGGGATTCAAGACCAGCTTGGGCAACATAGTAAGACACCCTATCTCTACAAAAAGGAAAAACATTAGCTAGGCATGGTGGTGTGTACCTATAGTCCCAGCTACTTGGGAGGCTAAGGTGGGAGGATTCTTGGAGCAACGGAGTTTGAGGCTGCAGTGAGCTATGATTGTGCCATTGTACTCCAGCCTGAGTGACAGTAAAACTGTGTCTCCAAAACAAACAAACAAAAAAAGACTTGCTCATTTTTGAATTGGGTTGTTTTCTTTTTTGTTGTTGAGATATAGGAGTTTTAAGCAATATTTTCTAGATATTAATAAATATATGATTTGCAAATATTTTATCCCATTCTGTGGGTTATTTTTCACTGTCTTGATGATGTCCTTTGATGTGTGAATGTTTTTAATTTTGATGGAGTTCATGTATTTTTTCTTTTGTCGCCTATGCTTTTTTCCCAGTTTTTTTTGTTATGTTAAAATACACATAACATAAAACTTACTATCACTGTAACCATTTTAAGTGCCCAATTCAATAGTATTAAGTACATTCATAATGTTGTATAGCCATCCCCACCATCCATCTCCAGAACCCTTTTCATCATGTTGCCTGTGCTTTTGATGTTATATTCAAGCTATTATTGCCAGATCTAAGGTCATGAAGATTTTCCGTTATGTTTTCTTCTAAGACTTTTATTTTTTTAAAACTATTACTACTTTTTTAAAGACAGGATCTTTAAAAAAGGAACTCCTGGGAGAGAGATCCAAGATGGCCAATTAGCAGTGGCTCAGGATTGTAGCTCCCAGTGAAAGTGCAGAGAGCAAGTGGACGCCGCAATTTCAGCTGAATTTTTGTTGCCCACAAACTGGGAGATTCCCGGCGGAGGAGCCACACGGGTCGTCAGCGCGACTCTCTTGGCAGGCGCGGCTGTTTTGCTGGCACCCTGGCGGCGCTTCTCGGTGCAGAGTATACGGGAGTGGGTGCCCTTTTAGTCGGGCTCAGCTGGTCCCATTCCCACAAGGAGAACAGCAATTGGAAGCACTGAGGACTGAGAGTTTCACAGCAAGCACAGCTGAACCTGGAAAGACCTAGCTCTGTGGGGAAGGGGCATCCACTGAAGGAAAACTAAGAAACAGAAAAAACTTCATCACCAACAAGCCGGATGTCCACT
>PVKP010035208.1:0-23513 GCA_004027715.1 Plecturocebus donacophilus | reverse complement strand
AGGGGAGCACCATACGCTGGGGTATGTTGGGGGAAAATAGGGGAGGGACAGTGGGGGGGGAGGGACAGTGGGGGGTGGGGAGTTGCGGGGAGATAGCATGGGGAGAAATGCCAGATATAGGTGAAGGGGAGGAAGGCAAGAAATTTTGTTTTTTGATTTTCTTAGTATGTACTATTACCAGTGAGTTTTGTATCTTCAGGCAATTACTTATTGCCCATTATCATTCTTTCTTTTTAGATTGAAAAACTCCCTTTAGTATTTGTTGCAGGACAATCTGATGTTAAGAAAATCCCTCAGCTTTTGTTTGTATGGAAAAATCTTTATTTTCCCTTGATGCTTGAAGGATAATTTTGCTGGTTATACTATTCCAGGATGAAAGATTTGTCCTTCAGCACTTTAAATATGTTATGTCACTCTCTCCTAGCCTGTAATCTTTCAACTGAGATGTCTGCTGCCAGATGTATTGGAGCTACACTGTGTGTCATTTGTTTATTTTCTCTTGCTGCTTTTAGGATCCTTTTTTAATTCTTCACCTTTGGCAGTTTGATTATTAAGTGTCTTGTGGCAGTATTCCTTGGGTTAAATATGCTTGGTGTTCTATAATTTTCTTGAAGTTGAATATTGATATCTCTCTCTAGGTTTCGGAGGTTCTCTGTTATAATCCCTTTCAATAAAATGTTTACCACTATTTCTCCTTCTACCTACTCTTTAAGGCCAATACATCAGATTTCCCCTTTTATGGCTATATTCTGGATACTGTAGGCATGCTTTATTATTATTATTATTTATTTTGCTTCCTCTGAGTGTTTATTCAAATAGGCTATCCTTCAAGCTCACTAATTCTTTCTTCTGTTTGATCAATTCTATTATTAAGAGACTTTGACACATTCTTTAGTTTGTCACTTGGATTTTTCAACTGCAGAATTTCTCCTTGATTCTTTTTAATTATTTTAATCTCTTTGTTAAATTTATCTGATAAGATTCTGAATTTTGACTGGGCATGGTGGCTCATGCCTGTAATCCCAGCATTTTGAGAGGCTGAGGTGGGTAGATTACTTGAGGCCAGAGGATTGAGACCAGCTTGGTCAACATGGTGAAACCTCATCTCCACTAAAAATACAAAAATAAGCTGGCCATGGTGGTGCACACCTATAATCCCAGCTTCTCAGGATGCTGAGGCATGAGAATCAGTTGAACCTGGGAGGTGGAGGTTGCAGGGAGCCAAGATCACACCACTGTACTCCAGCCTGGGCAACAGAGAGAGACTCCGTCTCAAAAAAAAAAAAAAAAAAAAAAAAAAAAAAAGTTACTGAATTTCTTCTCTGTGTTACCTTGAATTATGTTAAATTTTCTCAGTACAACTATTTTGAGTTTTCTGTTGAAGATCACATACCTCTGTCTTTACAGATTTGATCCTTGGTATCTTACTTAGTTAATTTGGTGAGGTCATGCTTTCTTGGATCATCTTGATGCTTGTGGATGTTTGTAGGTATCTTGATGCACTGAAGACTTAAGTCTACATTGTAGTCTTTGTGGTCTGGACTTGTTTGTACCCATCCTTTTTGGGAAGGCTTCCCAGGTATTAGAAGGGACTTGAGTATCTTAATCTACATTTTTGGTCTCTGCTGCTGTATTTGCATTAGGAGTAACCACAAGCTCAGTAGTGCTGTGTCTGTTATGGATTTGTAGAGGTAACTCCTTGATGGTCTTGAATAAGACGCAGAAGAATTCTCTGGATTACCAGGTGGAGACTCTTATTCTCTTTCCTTACATTCTACTTAACAGAGTTTCTCTCTGTGTGCTGGGCTGCCTGGAACTGGTGGAGCGGTGACCCAAGCAGCCCTGTGGCCACCACCACTTTGACTACAGTAGGTCAAACCTAAAGCCAGTATGATAGTGGGTCTTTCACAAGATCTGATATAACCACTGCCTGGCTACCACCTATGTTCACTCTTAAAGCCCTGCTGCTCTACAATCAGTGGGTTACTAAGCCACCCAGTCTTGTGTCCTTCCCTTCACGATAGTGAGTTCCCCACAAGTCCCAGGTGGATCTAGAGATGTTATCCCAGAACCAGGGCCTGGAGATGGAAATCTTGAGAATCTACCTGGTGCTCTGTTGTATTGCTACTTAGCTGGCACTCAGGGCACATGGCAAAGTTCTTCCCCATCTTATCTTCTCTTTCCACAAGTAGAAGTGTCTCTTCCCTTGGTCACTATCACTTTAGGTCCACAGTGAGTACTGCCTGGCTACCACTGGTGTTCACTCTAGGCCCAAGTGCTCTTCAGTTTGTGATAAGTGCTGCCGGGCCTGAGACTCACACTTCAGGAAAGTGGGCTCTCCTCTGGCCCAGGAAATGTCCAGAAATGCTATGCAAGAGGCAAGGCCTGGAATCAGGACCCCAGACCCTACTTAATATTCTACCTGACTGTGGCTGAGCTGGTACCTAATCTGCAGGACAATATCTCCCTTACTCTTCTCTCTCTTTTTCTAAAGTATGAGCCTCTCCCCATAGCTACCACAGTTGAGAATGTGCTGGGTCACACTTGAATTAGTACACTTCTGAGTCTCACCAAATGCCCAAGTTGGAGTACAGCCTGGATGTCACTGCTGATTATTCAGGACCTAAGGGTTCTTTAGTCAGCAGATGATGAATTGTGTCAGGATTGGATCCTTCACTTCAAGGCAGTAGATTCCCTTGTGGCCCAGGGAGTGTCTAGAAATGTTGTCTAGGATCTAGGTCTTGGAATAGAGGCCTCAGGACTCTGCCCTGTGCCCTGTGTTACTGTTGCTGAGCTGGTATACAAGATGCAAGACAAAGTCCTTGTTACTTTCACCTCTCCTCTCCTCAAGCAGAGGGATTGAGTCCATCCTGAAGGTGCAAGCTGGCCCCCTTGTGGTTGGGTGAGGGGTAGCACAAGCACACTCTTAGCTACCCCAACTGATGTCTTACTAGATTGCATTTCTATCCAGTCCACTTGCTCCAAGTCCAGCAGAGCAATAGGAATTGCCCAAGGATGGCAGTCCTGTGGCCTAGACTGCCTTTCAAGTTTACTTCAGACACCAGAACCTTTTAGCCAGTGGTGGTGAGGCTTGCCAGAAATGAGATTCTGACTGCTAGGATGAACGATTCCCCTCTGGCTAGGACTAGTGGAAGTGCTCCTTCTTTGGGTGCCGGCTGAGTTCTGCCCAGTGTTGCTTTCCTCTGTGACATGGCAGAACTAAGTTTCAATGCAAAGTCTCACAATCACTGAGCTCTCCCTCCACCAAGTGCCACAGATTCTTTCTCTGTGCCCCATGACCACTGCTGGATGATGAGGGTGTGGTGGTGTCCACAATTTAAAACTGTCTTTCTGACCCTCTTTAGTCTTCTTTTGGTGATATGAAGTTAAAAATCAGGTACTGTGACTGCTTACCTGATTTTTGGTTCTTATAAAGGTGTTTTTTGTGTGAACATTTTTTCAACTTGATGTTTCTATGGGGAGGACCATTGGTGAAAGCTTATATCTTGCTCTGCCTCCTCCCATATGAAACCAATTTTTAAAGACAATCATTTAACATCCTGCATAAAACTTTCTCATGGAACACATTTTGCGAAATGCTACTCTGTCGCACTGGACTACTTGCAATTTCCCGAATATTTGTGTTTTACAGTTGTTTTTTGCATGAAGTAGAAGATGGGTGCATCTGGTAGGTCATACTTAGAAGTAGAAATCCTACAATACCTTTTCCCCTCTTACTAACTCAGAAAACTTATATATCCATGTTAGCCAAGCTTATGTTTAATCTCCTGTAATACCTCTGTCATGCCGTACATTTTTCTGTAAGGCAGAATTAACTGATTTTTCCTCTATATTGTCACAGTACTTTGCTTATAACCCTTTAATATTACTTCTCACATTTTTTGTGTCTGCCTGCCTTCCCTGGGTAGACATTGTGGGCTTCTTGAGGAAAGGGGTTATATCTCATGCACTTTTCTATCCTGAGTGCTTAGCACAGTGCCAGGCATTTCAGAGGCATACTCAGTTAACATTCATTAAATATACATAAAATCATTATCCCAATATAAGTCCTTATAGAAAAAGACTAAATTATATACTACACACACTAATTGCTACTAGAATTCAAAAAATGAACTGAATGAGGAATGGAGTAATTAAGAAAAGTTTCATAGACGAAATGAGTTATGAAATAGAATTGAAAGATGAGTAGGATTTGAGCAAGATAAACACTCTAAATGAAGACCGTGGCACAGGCAATGCCAATCTTGGTATGCTAGTGGTCTAGTCAGAGAAAATAGTGTATGCCGAGGAGTAGAAAAAGTTAAGATTGGATAGTTAGAATTGTAACGTTATAAAAAGTTTTGAATGTCAAGTATAACAGTTTAATGGCTGTTGATTATAGGATTAAATCAGGATGAAAGCAGAATTTAGCAGAGATTAAACAAAAACATGTATCGATTTAAATTAAGGTCTCCGTTCGTTATTAGAGTCACCAACCCCTGTAAGTATTTGTTAATTGATCTGAGCAATTTACATAAGTAAAGTATTAAAGCTCATTTTTGAATTCATAACAGAAAATCTGTGATTTATAGATGAAGTGTTATCTTGAAAGCAGAATCTTTCTCCTTTTCCAAAATATTTTTTTCTTATAATATGTTTCTCTGTTGAATTATAAACATAGTCCTCATAAATTCAGGCACTAGAGGTGGCCCTTGTTCCTGGGCATTCATCCAAGTTCTCTGGTGTTTACATCTTGAAATTTAGTTGGAGTTATTTGAACCCATTGGAGAAAAAGGCATTCCTAAGCAAATAAGCAAAATTATTTTTTTAATTAGCATTCATTTTTCTTCAGTTCTAACTCATTAAAATAGTGTAAACTTAGTTTGAAGGCCATCATGTTGAGTTTTTAATATACCTATTGTCAAAATATTTTTTTCCCTCTTAATGAGATTGTAAGTTTCAGGAGAATATTTTAAATCTAATAATTGAATGTTGGATTGACTTATTTCAGGAATATATTTTGTAAACTTTTCTGAGTTCTATTAAATGAAGTTCTTAAACATTTTCAATCTAAGTTCCACTTTGCTGGGACAGGTAAATACAAACCTACTTGCTAATTTTAAATCAAAATTCTAGTTGTAATATATATTTAAGGTATATTATTAAGAAATATTTCAATACCACAAATGAACAAGAATGCTCACAGAAGAAAAATTTAATGTGTACTTTACATAGTTTTAAATCATAATATATATTAGAAATATAAGCTAAACCTGTAGTCGTAATGCTTTTTCTTTGGACTTGTATCTTTTGCTTGTTTAAGAACTTAATGGAATGTAAGAATATTTTGCATATTTTGCAATATTTTGCACTAATCCTGTTCAATATTGGAGATTTAATTATACATGATGCTTAAGACAGCAGGTAAACTATTTTGTGTTCAGTAATGTGTCCTTAAAATATCATCTTTCTAAGCAATTAAGTATTTAAATTTACTATTTTGGACATCAATGAATAATAAATTACAAACATCAAATAAGACCCTGCTACATTCACATATATATATATTTATTTACATAGGCACAGGTTTCTCCTTTATTGTGGTCTAGAAGCTATTAATAACAAAAATATATTACTGACTATATCATAGCTCATAAGAAATGAATAGTAAGCACATTATAATAATTGTTAAATTTATGTTAATTGAACATTTTGTGAGAATAATAAGGCACATTAAATACATTTCCAAGAATAATATATTAAGAATTTATGAGCTCTGTTAAGACATAATGCAGGTACTTTTGTATACAGTGAACATATTCAAAATTATGATGCTGTTGAAACTTTATTTCTGGCCTAGAAAACAGTAATTCCCACCCAGTAATCACAAACTTGGTATAAAATTGCTATTTCAAAACTTCCCAAGTAATGAATTTTTTGACTCAATAAACAAACTTGGAATTGAAATTTTTATAATCTGACAATTGATAATTTCAACAGAGGTCTTGATAAAGTGTCTCAAAGAAGGTATGCATATATAAATGCTGCAGTTTAGCTTATTTGGAGATTTATTGCCCTATTAATTCCATATCTAAGAAAATTAACTTACTACGTTACTAAAGAAAAATTAAATTAATTTGTCAGGAATGTGGTATGTTGCCAACATGAAAGCCCCTTCTGGACTATAACATTGAAAACAATTACTTTAGGAAAAAGAAGTTGGAAAGAATCCTAATTCACTTATCAACCTTGTCTCACAAAGGAATTGTATTTATTTATTTATTTATTTGCTAAACTGCATCTGGAGGTGCTGAAGTTTCTTCTTCATATTAAGTAGGCAATTAGGATTTCTTATTCAGTCACAAAACTAAAGGTCAGAGATCTTCATCAATGTCTGGCCTCAAGCAGAGAAGTTGCATCAGTAATATTCAAAAATTTCTATTTTTGTGATAATATTATCCTTTAAATCAAAATGACAAATATAACCTTCATTTTTTTAGATAATCATTTTAAAACAGTTAAATACCTACTACTTGGAAGAAGCATTAAAAATAAGCTGTTTAAAATAGTCTCAGTTACATAGGTATTAATTTAAGGTATAGCATATAGATGTACACCGTAGCCAGAGAAAAATAGTATTTCAACAAAATTATGAGAAAATATTCCTCCTGCATTATTATAAAATACAGTTAGCTTCCAAATTATTTGAACCAAGTTTGACATTTAAAGTATATTTTCAAAAGATATCTTTTGGCAATTTGGTAAGAAAAAAGAAATAAAAGGCATACAGATTGGAAAGGAAGAAGTAAAATTATCCCCATTCAAGCATGGCATAATCTTATACAGAGAAAATCATTAAAAATACTCCCCAACACACAAAACACTGTAGCATTAATAAATGATTTCAGCAAAGTTTCAGAATCCAAGATCAATATACAAAATTAGTTGTATTTCTATACACTAATAATGAACAACCCAAACATGAAATGAAGAAAACAATTCTATTTACAATAGCATCAAAAAGAATAAAATACTTAAAAGTAAATTTAAACAAGGATATGTGAGATATGTGCACTGAACATTACAAAAAAAAATACTGAGAGGAATTAAAGAACACCTATATAAATGGAGAGACAACTACTGATCATGGATTGAAAGACTCAATATTACAAAAAATGGCAAAATTGATATACAGACTAAATATAATTTGAAAATTAAATTAAAAATTCTAATCACCATGTGCAGAAAGCTGAAACTGGATCCCATCGTTACATCTTACACTAAAATTAACTCCAGATGGATTAAAGAATGCTTAAAGTACAATGCCTGATCTTGTACTAGGGGAGGGACAGCAGGGGGTGGGGAGTTTGGGGAGGGATAACACTGGGAGAAATGCCTGATGTAGGTGACGGGGGGGATGGCGACTGCAAACCACCATGGCATGTGTGTACCTATGCAACGATCCTGCAAGATCTGCACATGTACCCCAGAACTTAAAGTACAAAAAAAAAAAAAAATAGAGATAGTTCCTATTGGCTTACAAAAAGTTATACTACAAGGTTATAGTTACCAAAATACCATGATACTGGTATAAAAGTAGATACATAAACCAATGGAACAGAATAAAGAACTCAGAAATGAAGCTAAATACTTACAACCAACTGATCTTTGACAAAGCATGCAAAAACAAAAAGAAGAGAAAGGCCACCCTACTTAATAAATGGTGCTAGAAAAGCTAGATAGCCACATGTAGAAAAATAAAACCAGATTTCTCTCACCTTATACAAAAATTAACTCAAGAGGAAGTAAAAACTTAAAACTAAGACCTGAAATCATAAAAGCAATCTAGAAGATAACTTAGGAAAAATTCTTCTAGACATTGCCCTAGGCAAATAATTTATGACTTAAGACCCCAAGAGCAATTGCAAAAAAGAAAACATAATAAAATTAATGAATAGGACTAATTAAACTAAAAAGCTTCTGTACAGCAGAAGAAACAATTGTCAGAGTAAATAGACAATTCACAGAATGAGAAAAAAATTACAGAATATTTATCTGACAAAGGACTAATATACAGATTATACAAGGAATTCAACCAAATATGAAAGAAAAACCCAATTCCATCAAAAAGTGGGCAAATGACATAGTCGTTTCTCAAACGAAGATATACAGATGACAAACGAACATATGAAAAGATGCCCAACATCACTAATAATTAGGGGAATGCAAATTAAAACCACAATGAGATACCATTTTATCCCTGCAAGAATGACTATTATTAAAAAGTGAAAAAACAATGGATGTTAGTGTGGATGTGGTGAAATGGGAATGCTTATACACTTCTGGTGTAAACATGAATTATTAAAACCTCTATTGAAAATAGTATGAAGATTTCGTTTTTTAAATTGCACTTTAGGTTCTGGGGTACATGTGCAGATCTTGCAGGATTTTTGCATAGGTATACACATGTGATGGTGGTTTGCTGTCTCCATCCCCCTGTCACCTACATCAGGCATTTCTCCCAGTGTTATCCCTCTCCAACCTCCCTGTCCCCTACTGTCCCTCCTCTAGTCCCCCACCCTGCAACAGACCCCAGTGTGTGATATTCCCCTCCCTGTGTCCATGTGTTCTCATTGTTCAACACTCACTTATGAGTGAGAACATGTGGTGTTTGCTTTTCTGTTCTTGCATCAGTTTGCTGAGAATGATGGTTTCCAGATTCATCCACGTCCCTACAAAGGACACAAGCTCATCATTTGTTATGGCTGTGTAATATTCCATGGTATATATATGCCACATTTTCTTTATCCAGTCTGTCATTGGTGGGCATTTGGGTTGGTTCCAGAGCTTTGCTATTGTAAACAGTGCTGCAATGAACATACGTGTGTATGTGTCTTTATAATAGAATGATTTATAATCCTTTGGGTATATACCAAGTAATGGGATTGCTGGGTCAAATGGAATTTCTATTTCTAGAACGTTGAAGAATTGCCACACTGTCTTACACAGTGGCTGAACTAATTTACACACCCACAAACAGTGTAAAACTGTTCCTATTTCTCCACATCCTCTCCAGCATCTGTTGTCTCCAGATTTTTTAATGATCGCCATTCTAATTGGTGTGAGATGGTATCTCAATGTGATTTTGATTTGCTGTCTCCAGATTTTTTAATGATCGCCATTCTAATTGGTGTGAGATGGTATCTCAATGTGATTTTGATTTGCATTTCTCTAATGACCAGTGATGATGAGCATTTTTTCATACGTTTGTTGGCCTGATAAATGTCTTCTTTTGAAAAGTGTCTGTTCATATCCTTCACCCACTTTTGAATGGGTTTGTTTTTTTCTTGTAAATCTGCATTAGTTCTTTGTAGATTCTGGATATTAGCCCTTTCTCAGATGGGTTGATCGCAAAAATTTTTTCCCATTCTGTTGGTTGCTGGCTCACTCTGATGATTATTCCTTTGGCTGTGCAGAAACTCTTAAATTTAATTAGATCCTATTTGTCTATTTTAGCTTTTGTTTCCATTACTTATGGTGTTTTAGTCATGAAGACCTTGCCTATGCCTATGTCCTGAATGGTATTGCCTAGGTTTTCTTCTAGGGTATTTATGGTGTTAGGTCTTATGTTTAAGACTTTAATCCATCTGGAGTTAATTTTAGTGTAAGGTGTAAGGAAGGGGTCCAGTTTCTGCTTTTTTGCACATGGCTAGCCAGTTTTTCCAACACCATTTATTAAACAGGGAATCATTTCTCCATTGCTTGTTTTTGTCAGGTTTGACAAAGATCGCATGGTTGTAGATGTGTGGTGTTGCTTCCAAGACCTCTGTTCTGTTCCATTGGTCTGTATCTCTGTTTTGGTACCAGAACCATGCTGTTTAGATTGCTGTAGCCTTGTAGTATAGTTAGAAGTCAGGTAACATGACGCCTCCAGCTTTGTTCTTTTTGCTTAGGATTGTCTTGGATATGCAGGCTCTCTTATAGTTCCATATGAAGTTTAAAGTAGTTTTTTCCAGTTCTTTGAAGAGGGTCATAGGTAGCTTGATGGGAATAGCATTGAATCTGTAAATTACTTTGGGCAGTATGGCCATTTTCACAATATTGATTCTTCCTCACCAGGAGCATGGAGTGTTTTTCCACCTGTTTGTGTCCTCTCTTATTTCCTTGAGCAGTAGTTTGTAGTTCTCCTGGAAAAGGTCCTTCACATCCCTTGTTAGTTGTATTCCTAGGTATTTTATTCTCTTTGTAGCAATTGTGAATGGGAGTTCACTCATGATTGGCTCTCTGTTTGTCTGTTTTTGGTGTATAGGAGTGCTTGTGATTTCTGCACATTAATTTTGTATCCTGAGACTTTACTGAAGTTGCTTATCATCTTAAGGAGATTTTGGGCTGAGATAATGGGGTCTTCTAAATATACAGTCATGTCATCTACAAATAGAGACAATTTGACTTCTTCTTTTCCTCACTGAATACCCTTTATTTCTTTTGCTTGCCTGATTGTTCTGGCCAGAACTTCCAATACTATATTGAATAGGAGTGGTGAGAGAGGGCATCCTTGTCTAGTGCCAGATTTCAAAAGGGATGCTTTTAGTTTTTGCCCGTTCAGTATATTGGCTGTGGGTTTGTCATAAATAGCTTTTATTAATTTGAGATATATTACATCGGTACCTAGTTTATTGAAGGTTTTTAGCATAAAGGGCTGTTGAATTTTGTCGAAGGCCTTCTCTGCATCTATTGAGATAATCGTGTGGTTTTAGTCTTTGGTTCTGTTTGTATGATGGATTATGTTTATAGATTTGCATATGTTGAATGAGCATTGGATCAAAAACAAAATCAAGATGGAAATTTAAAAATTATTTGAACTGAATGACAATAACAACACAACCTATCAAAACCTCTGGGATACAGCAAAGGTGGTGCTAAGAGGAAAGTTCATAGCCCTAAACGACTGCATCAAGAAGTCTGAAAGAGCACAAACAGACAATCTAAGGTCACACCTCAAGGAACCGGAGAAACAAGAATAAACCAAACCCAACCCCAGAAGGAGAAAGGAAATAACCAAGATCAGAGCAGAACTAAATGAAATTGAAATAAAAAAATTCAAAGGATAAGTGAAACAAAAAGCGAGTTCTTTGAAAAGATAAATAAAATTTATAGGCCATTGGCAAGACTAACCGAAAAAAAGAGAGAAAATCCAAATAATCTCACTAAGAAAGGAAACAGGAGATATTACAACTGACACCACTGAAATACAAAAGTTCATTCAAGGCTACTATGAACACCTTTATACACATAAACTAGAAAACCTAGAAGAGATGGATAAATTCCTGGAATAATATAACCTTCCTAGCTTAAATCAGGAAGAATTATATACCTGAACAGACCAATAACAAGCAGTGAGATTGCAATGGTAATTTAAAAATTACCACCACCACCACCACCACCACCACCAACAACAACAAAAATCCGGGACCAGACTGATTCACAGCAGAATTCTCCCAGACATTCAAAGAAGAATTGGAACCAATCCTTTTGACACTATTCTACAAGACAGAGAAAGAAGGAACCCTCCCTAACTCATTCTATGAAGCCAGCATCACCAAGCCAAGGAAGTGCATAACCAAAAAAAGAAAACTAGAGACTGATATCCTTGATGAATGTAGAGGCTAAAATCCTTAACAAAACACTAGCTAACTTAATCCAACAATATATCAAAAAGATAATCTAACATGATCATGTGGGTTTCATACCAAGGATACAGGGATGGTTTAACATGTACAAGTCAATAAATGTGAAACACCACGTAAATTGAATTAAAAACAAAAATCACATAATCATCTCAATAGACGCTGAAAAAGCATTCAATAAAATCCAGCATCCCTTTATGATCAAAACTCTCAGCAAAATCAGCATACAAGGGACATACCTTAATGTAATAAAAGCCATATATGATAAACCCACAGCCAACATAATACTGAATGAAGAAAAGTTGAAGGCATTCCCTCTGAGAACTGAAACAAGACAGGATGCCCACTCTCACCACTCCTCTTTAACATAGTACTGGAAGAGCACAGTATTGCGAGAGCAATCAAACGAGAGAAAGAAATAAAGGGCATCCAAATTGGTAAACAATAAGTCTAACTCTCACTGTTTGCTGACAATATGATCATTTCCCTTAAAAACCCTAAGGAATCCTCCAGAAAGCTCCTAGAACTGATAAAAGAATTCAGCATAGTTTCCAGATACAAGATTAATGTACAGAAATCAGTAACTTTTCTATACACCAACAGAGACCAAGCAGAGAATCAGATAAAGAGCTCAATCCCTTTTACAATAGCTGCAAAAAAATATAATACTTAGGAATATATCTAACAAAGGAATTGAAAGACCTTTACAAGAAAAACTACAAAACACTGCTGAAAGAAATCATAGAATGCTCATGGATGGATAGAATCAATATTGTGAAAATGACCATACTGCCAAAAGCAATCTACAAATTCAATGCAATGCCCTTTAAAATACCACCATCTTTCTTCACAGAATTAGAAAAAAACAATTTTAAAATTCGTATGGAATCAAAAAGTGTCCGCATAGCCAAAGCAAGACTAAGCAGAAAGAACAAATCTGGAGGTTTCACACTACCCGATTTCAAACTATGCTATAAGGTCATAGCCACCAAAGCAGCATGGTACTGGCACAAAAATAGGCAAGTAAAACAATGGAATAGAATAGAGAACCCAGAAATAAAACCAAATACTTACAGCCAACTGAATTTCCACAAAGCAAATAAAACATAAAGCAGGAAAAGGACACCCTATTCAACAAATAGTGCTGGGATAATTGACGAGCCACATGTAGGAGAATGAAACTGGATCCTCATCTCTCACCTTGTACAAAAATCAACTCAAGGTGGATGAAGGACTTAAATCTAACACCTGAAACTCTAAGAATTCTGGACAATAACATTGGAAAAACCCTTCTAGACATTGGCTTAGACAAGGATTTCATGACCAAGAACCCCAAAAGCAAATGCAATAAAATGAAGATAAATAGCTGGGACCTAATTAAACTAAGAGCTTTTACATGGCAAAAGGAACAATCAGCAAGGTAAACAGACAACCCACAGAGTGGGAGAAAATCTTCACAATCTGTATATCTGGCAAAGGACTAATCTCCAGAATCTACAACAAACTGAAACACATCAGTAAGAAAAAAACAGTCTCATCAAAAAGTGGGCTAAAGAAATGAGTAGACACTTCTCAAATGAAGGTATACAAATGACCAACACACATGAAAAAACGCTCAGCATCACTAATGATCAGGGAAATGCAAATCAAAACCACAATGTGATACCACCTCACTCCTGCACGAATGGTCATAATCAAAAAATCAAAAAACAGTAGATGTTGGCATGGATGTGGTGAACAGGGACCACTTCTACAATGCTTCTGGGAATTTAAATTAGCACAGCCACTATGGAAAACACTGTGTACATTCCTTAAAGAACTAAAAGTAGAACTACCATTTAATCCAGCAAGCCTAGTACTGGGTATCTACCCAGAGGAAAATAAGTCATTATTCGAAAAAGATAACTTACACATGCATGTGTATAGCAGCACAGTTCACAATTGCAAAATCGTGGAACCAACCCAAATGCCCATCAATCAATAAGGAGATACAAAAGTGTGGTATATATTTTATGGCTGAGTGAAATACTACTCAGCCATAAAAGGGAATGAAGTAGCATTTGTAGTGTCCTGAATGAGACTGGAGACTATTATTCCAAGTGAAGTACGTCAGGAATGGTAAACCAAACATTGTACATTCTCACTGATAGGTGGGAGCTAAGCTATGAGGATGCAAAGGCATAAGAATTATACCTTTGGAGATTTTGGTGGACGAGTGGTCGAGACAAGGGATAAAAGACTACAAATAGGTGCAATGTATACTGCTCAGGTGATGGGTTCACCAAGATCTCACAAATCACCACTAAAGAACTTACTCAAGTAACCAAATATCACCTGTACCCCAATAACTTATGGAAAAATAAACAAAAACCAAATATCTACTGTTTACAATGGCAATAAAAATGCTATGGCAATATTAAAAAGAAAGAAGACAAATGCTTTGTCTAATTATAACCCATGGTCTGCAAATGCTAAATGAGTTTATTCTTTTTCTTTCATTAAAAAATCTCAAAGAATTTTCTCATGAGTTACTTATTTAAACAAACTATTAGTACAGTAATAATATACAATAGTGGTGCATTCAGTTGCAAATGAAGCCTATGAATTGACAAAAATGAAATTGCTCATTTCAGTCTGTGTCTGATGGTCTCTATGATGAAAAATAATTAGATAAACAGAATTTTTACTTGTCAGTTAATGGTTTGTCATTGTGTTGTGTATGTAGATGTGTGCAATGAGCAAATGCATGTTTGGAGTGCATCTTTTAAGCTTTTAAACCAGTTCTACATTTGTTGTTGCCATGACTACCTGTTTTAGGCATAAAATAGAGCAGATGTTCCTTTCTTTAAGTACCTGCATCAGCTTTTCATATAAAATATGGACTATTTATCAAATTGAGAGAAATAGCAGTAGTAACTTAATTAGTATCACTAAAAACCCTTTTTTCCTGTATAGATTTAATCCTCTCTTCTAAAAGGCTATTATGAGCCAAGTGCAGTTTCTCACATCTGTAATCCCAGCACTTTGGGAGACTGATGCAAGAGTGCAAGAGGATTGCTTGCGGCCAGGAGTTTGAGACTAGCCTGGGCAATATAATGAGACCCCCATCTCTACAAAAATTAGGAAATTAGCCTGGCATGATGGTAGGTACCTGTAGATCTAGCTACCTGGGAGGCTGAGATAAGAGGATCCCTTGATCCTATGAGTTCAAGACTGCAGTGAGGTATGGTCATGCCATTGTACTCTAGCCTGGGCAATAGCGAGGCACTGTCTCTAAAATAAATAAATAAATAACATTATTACTCTGATAAATAAGATGAACTTTCCAACTAATGTAAGTATATGGTTTTTAAGTAAGTACACACTGATTCTATAAAGAATGTATGTGAGTCCACATAAATAGGTAGATTTCAGATGATTTTAATTTTCAGCCCATATTCATAGAATTGTAATATGACAATTTTACATGTGTGAGTAAATATGTTTCAGAAAAAATGGAAAAGTGTTTATGCTTAGTTCAAAGGGAAAAATAAAATATATGACCTAGTAATGTTTCTTCTCTCATTTAATAAATTCTCCTGTTAGATACAGTCTGATAATTTAACAATTATAGCTATATTGGTGTAATGATCACTTATTCATTTTGGTATCAATAGTTGATTCTAGAAGTGCTTTATTATTTTGGGTGAAACAAGACAATTTAAACAATGATGGAGAAGACTTATTCGACTCCTCCGTCAGCCTTGCAGTTCACCACTTTTACTATATTCCAGCAACCCAATTTAAATGTCACACCCTTGTATTTGCCTTTCCTAATAAAACTTAAAATAATCTTTATACAATTATAATAGTTCAAAAGTAATACTGTATATGAGGCACAGTATTAAGCAATTTATATAATTCACATGGTCTTTCCAACAACTTAGAATAAACACCACTGTTATGACTATTTTATAGATGAGAAAAGTGAGACTGGAGAAGTCAAATAAATTTATCCAAAAGTAACATAGACATGCAGATAAACAAACTAAAGAGGTGAGCCAAGTTATGAACAACTATATGCCAACAACTTAGAAGACAGAAATAAATTTCTGGACATATAAAACCATTTAAGTTTTAACTATGAAGAAATATAAAACTCAAACAGACCAGTAACAAGTGACAAGATTGAATCAGTAATAAAAAGTCTTTTATCAAAGAAAATCCCAGGGTCTGATAGCTTGACTGCTGCATTCTTCCAAATATTTAAAGAACTAATACCAATTTTTTCAAAGTTCCAAGAAATTAAATTGAAGAGGAGGAAATTCTTAAGTTGTAAAAATATTCAACAAAATACTAGCAAACTTAATTCAACAGCACATTAAAAATATTATTCACTGTAACCAAGTGAGATTCATCCCAGGGATACAAGGATAGCTCAACACATGCAAATAAGTAAACATGATATATCACATAAACAGAATCAAAGAAAAAACCCATATGATTATTTCAAAAGATAGAGAAAAAAACATTTGATAAAACTCAACATCTCTTTATAATAAAAGAACAAACTAAATATAGAAAGAATGTACATTAACACAATAAAGGCTATAAATGACAAACCCACTTCCGCTATCATACAGAATGGGGAAATTTGAAAACATTTTTTAAAGGATGTGAAACAAGACAAGAATGCCCAGTTACAAAAGCTTTATTCAGCATGATACTGGAAGTTCTAGCCAGAGCAATTAGGCAAGAGAAAGAAATAAAAGGTATCCAAATTCGAAAGGAAGAAGTCACATATTCCCTGTTTGCCAATGACATAATCTTATATACAGAAAATCCTAAAGATTCCACAAAAGAAAAAAAAAAGGACTGTTAGGTCAAATGGTATTTCTGGTTCTGGATCCTTGAGAAATTGCCACACTGTCTTCCACAATGGTTGGACATGGATGAAGCTGGAAGCCATCATTCTCAGCAAACTAACACAGAAACAGAAAACCAAACACCACATGATCTCACTCATAAGTGCAAGTTGAACAATGAGAACACATGGGCACAGGGAGGTGAACAACACACACAGGGCCTGTTGGGGGACACGGGGGACAAGGGGAGGGAGAGCATTAGGACAAATACCTAATGCATGTGGGGCTTAAAGCATAGATGACGGGTTGATAGGTGCAGCAAACCACCGTGGAACATATGTACCTATGTAATAAACCTGCACATTCTGCACATGTATTCCAAAACTTAAAGTCAAATAATTTAAAAAACTGTTAGAATGAATAAATAAATTTAATAAAGTTATAGGATACAAAATTAATATGCAAAATCTTACAGCATTTCTATATGTGAATAGCAAAGTATCTGAAAAAGAAATCAGGAAAACAATCACATTTAAAATAACTACAAAAAATAAGATACATAAGAATAAGCTTAACCGAGTAGATGAAATGACTCTATAGTAAATGTTATGCAACAATGATGAAAGAAATTAAAGAGGACACAAATGAAAAGATATTTAATGTTCATGGATAAGAATAATTAACATTGTTAAAATGACCATATTACCCAAAGCAATCTATAGATTCAATGCAATATCTATCAAAATACCAATGACATTCTTCACAGAAATAGAAACAACTATTCTAACGTTCATATGGAACCACAAAAAATGCTGAGTAGCTAAAGCAATGTTTAGCAAAAAGGACTAAGCTTCAGGCATCAAAGTACCTGATTTCAAAATATACTACAAGAGGTATAGTTACCAAAACCGCATGGTACTAGCATAAAAATAAACATGTAGACCAACAGAAGAAAATAAAGAACACATAAATAAATCCACACACTTACAGCCAACTGATACTCCACAAAGGCAAAAAGAACATACATTGAGGAAAGAACAGTCTCTTCAGTAAATGATGCCTGGAAAACTGGATATTCTCATTCAGAAGAATGAAATTAGATCCTTGTCTCTCACTGTATAAAAAAATTAACTCAAAATGGATTAAAGACTGAAACTATAAATCTGTTAAAAGAAAAAATAGGGGAAATGTTTCTTGACATTGGACTGAGCAATAATATTTTGGATAAGACCTCAAAAAGGTGACAAAAGCAAAAATAGGCAAGTGAAATTAAAAAGCTTCTATACAGCAAAGGAAACAGTCAACAGAGTAAAGAAACAATATACAGAATGAGAGAAAACATTTGCAAAATATGTGTCTAACCAGTAGTTAATTCCAGAATATATAAGAAACTACAACAACTTAATAGCAAAAATAAATTTGATTTAAAAATGAAAAAAAGACATTGATCAAAAGAAGACATGCCAAGGGACCACAGATATATAAAAAATAGTTAATATCAGTAACCATCAGGGAAAAGCTAACCAAACCCACAGTGAGTTATCACCTTACCTCAATTAGAATGGTTATTATCAAAATTAAAAAAGATAACAAATTCTAGTTAATGTGTGGAGAAAAGGGAAGACTTAATACACTGTAGGTGGGTATGTAAATTAATGTAGCCATCAGAGAAAACTGTATAGACATTCCTCAAAATATTAAAAAGAGAACTACCATCCCACTACTGAGCATATATGGAAAGGAGATGAAATCAGTATGTCAAAGAGATATCTGCAACCAAGTGTGGTGGCTATGACTGTAATCTTAGCACTCTGGGAGACTGAAGTGGGTGGATCACCTGAGCTCAGAAGTTTGAAACGAGACTGGGCAACACGGTGAACCTCACCTTTATACACCCAAAAAAGCCAGACATAGGGGTGTGCGACTGTAATGCCAGCTACTTGAGGGGGCTAAGATGGGAGGATTGCTTGGGCTGGGATATCAAGGCTGTAGTGAGCCATGTTTGCACAACTGCACTCCAGCCTGGTGACAAAGTGCGACATTATCACACACACACACACACACACACACACACACACATACACACACACAAAGATATCTGCACTCCCGTGTTTCCTGCAGCACTATTTATAATAGTCAAAATATGGAATCAACATTTGTGTCCATCACAAATGAATTAATAAAGAAAATATCACATAGACACACAATGGAATATTAGTCATAAAAGGAATGAAATACTGTCATTCATGGCAACATGGATGGACTTGAATGACATTATGTTGAGTGAAATAAGACAGGCACAAAAACACAAATACTGCATGATCCCACTCATATGTGAAATCTATAAAAGTTGATCTCAATAGTCAAAAAGTAGAAAAGTGGCTACTATGACTGGGTAGTGGATGGAGAAGGGGAATAGGGAAAGATTGGTGAGCAGGTACGAAATTTTAATTTTATATTTAAAGAGGAGGAGTAAGTTTTGGTGTTCTATTGTGAACTAGGATTACTATAGTATACAATATTATATTGTATATTTCAAAATAGCCAGAAGAGAGAATTGTGAATGTTCTCAGCACACCAGAATGATAAATGTTTGTAGTGGAGGGGGTGGAGTAAGATGGATGAATGGAAGCATTCACCAATCATCTCCCTCACAGGAACACCAAATTTTCATCTCCTTCCACGTAAAATTGCTTTGATTCTAAAGACAGGCGGTAATAAATGCTGGTGAGGATGTGGATAAAGGGGAGCCCTTGTACACTGTTGGTCAGAATATAAATTAGCACAGCCACTAAGAGAACAGTTTAGAGGTTCCTCAAAAAACTAAAAATAGCGCTACCATATGATGCAGCAATCCCACTGCTGGGTATATATACTCCAAAGAAAGGAAATTACTATATTGAAGACATACCTACACTCCCACATTTATTGCAGCACTGTGCAAACAACCAAGATCTGAAGCATATGGTCAATCTTTGAGGATGTTCCATGTGACGATGAGAAAAAAATGTGTATTCTCTGATTGATGTGTGGAATGCTCTGTAGATGTCTATTAGGTCCAATTGGTCAAATGTTGAATTTAAGTCCAGAATTTCTTTGTTAGTTTCTTGTGTTGGAGATCTGTCTAAGACTGTCAGTGGGGTTTTGAAGTCATCAACTATTACAGTGTGGCTGTCTAAATCTTTTTGTAGGTCGAAAAGTAGTTGTTTTATGAATCTGGGTGGTCCAGTATTGGTGTATATATATTTAAGATAGTTAATTCTTCTTGTTGAAGTGAACTCTTTATCATTATGTAATGCCCTTTTTTGTCCATACTTACTATTGTTGGTTTAAAATCTGTTTTATGTTATATAAGAATAGCAATCTCTGATCTTTTTTTCTTTTTCCATTTGCATGATATATCTCTCTACAACCCTTTACTTTTAGCCTATGGGTGTCATTATATGTGAGATGTATCTCTTGAAGACAGCAGATAGATGGGTCTTGTTTATATATCCAACTGTCAAATCTATGCCTTTTAAGTGGGGGCATTTGGACCATTTACATTCAAGGTTAATAATATGTGAGGCTTCGATCGAATCATGAAGTTGTTAGCCGCTTGCTTTTTAGATTCTATTGTGTGGTAGCTTTATAGAGTCTGTGGGCTATGTACTTAAGTCGGTTTTTGTGGTAGGAGCTATTGTTCTTTTATTTTCATGTTTAGAATTCTTTTAAGGATCTTTTGTAAGGCTGGTCTAGAGGTAGCAAATTCCCATAGCACTTGCTTGTCTGTAAAAGTTTTTATCTCTCCACTTATGAAGTTTAGTTTGACAGAATATCAAATTCTTGGTTGGAATTTCTTTTCTTTAAAAATGCTGAAAATAGGCCCACAGTCTCTCCAGGCTTGTAAGATTCCTACTGTTAGCTTGATGGTGTTCCATTTGTATGTGGTGTGACTTTTTACCTTGCTGCCTTTACGATTTTTCTTTATTATTGACCTTGGACAGTCTGGTGACTATATGCCTTGGTAATATTCATTTTGCATATTATATTGCAGGTGCTAGATTTCCTGTATCTGTAAGTTTACCTCTCTAGTAAGATTAGGGAAATTTTCTTTGATTATTCTCTCAAGTATGTTTGCTAGGTGTTTTACTTTTCCTCTTTCTTCTCAGGAATGCCAATTATTTGTAGGTTTGGTCACTTTACATAATCCCATATTCCTCAAAAACTGTTCATTTTTTAAAAATCGTTTCTTTTTTTATTTTTGTCCGATGGGATTATTTCGAAAGACTGATCTCCAGGTTCTGAAATTCTTTCTTCTGCTTGGTACAGTCTACTGATAAAGTTTTCCATTATATTTTGAAAAAAAATTTTTTTTTGAGACAGAGTCTCACTCTGTTTCCCAGGCTGGAGTGCGGTGGCACAATCTTGGCTCACTGCAACTTCTGCCTGCCAGGTTCAAGCAATTCTCCCACCTCAGCCTCCTGAGTAGCTGGGATTACAGGCACCCACCAGCATGCCCAACTATTTTTTTTATTTTTAGTAGAGATGGGATTTCACCATGTTGGCTAGGCTGGTCTAGAACTCCTGACTTAAGGTGATCGACCTACCTTGGCCTCCCAAGGTGCTGGGAGTACAGGCATAGGCCACCGTGCCTGGACGTATTTTGCAAATTTTTAAGGCAGCTATTCAATTCAAGAAACTCCAATTTATTTCTATTTAAAATATTTATCTCTTCCTTCATTTTCTAGATTGACTTAGAAGTTTCTTTGTGTTGATTTCCAAGCTTGTCTTGGATATTGTTGAGCTTCCTTACAATCAATGCTTTGAATTCTTTCTCTGTCATTTTTGAGTTTCCGTTTTGGTTAGAGACCATTGCTAGAGAGCTAGTATGATCCTTTGGTGGTATTACTGTCTCTACAGTCAGATTTTCCATGGTGCCAGAATTCTAGAAATATTTTTTGTCCTTAGCCATCTTTCTTTTCAAGTCATCAGGATTGTTGTTTCCAAACTTAAAACTTTGTTCAGGACCTTATCTCCTCCCACCCCTATCATGTCAATATGTAAAAATTATTTAAACTCCTGCACGATAGAAGACAAATGACCTCAGTGATTCTCCCTCTCCTTTCTACAAATTTATGTAGAGTTCTACCTACCGGATTCCTTTCCAAGGCTGATCTGTGCCCTTCATCCTATTTCCTCTGCACAACCCAGTCATCCCATCTCTTCACCAGGAGCTCAATTTGTCAATTTTCAAATCTGTCTGCTGTACTCCTACCCTTCTTCCTCTACTTTTTTTTCTTTCAGCCAGCAAAGAAATTCAAGTTATTCACCTTCAGACTCCAGGAAATAAAGCAAGCAAAGAAAATAGTAAATCTTTGCTTGACCCAGCTTCTCCCTTAGGTGGCAGTCTTCATTTCTCTAACACACTTAAGGGAGCATTCTATACTTACTTCCTTCATTTCATTACTTTTGACTCATGCCATAACTTGCTGAATTTTTTTCATTTTGGTATTGACTCCCTGTCTTTCTTCTTCTTCTTCTTTTTTTTTTTGGTACAAGAGGGAGACACCTTCATGAGGAGAAATTTAACACTCTACTTTTAACTAGATAAGGGGAGGGAAGAGCCATCTTCTTGCATCTATTGATTCTCAATTGCCTTCAGCTCAAAATAATTCTTATGCCAATGTGGCATATTATGGGATGGTATATCTTCATCTTCTTCAATACCAAAACTCATCATTTTTTAACAAATAGTTAATTTATTAGAGATTAAAAAATCTTAATAATAATATGATATAAAAATGCTCCCTTTGAAAAGCAAAGAGCCTTGGTGAGAGGCCTTTTCCTTTCCCTTCCTGCTATTTATGCATCTGTAAGAAATGCAAAATTCTTAATTTGACTGTCAGAGTTTGGTTTAGACACCTTTGATGACTTCCTCATCATTTTGGCAAGGTAAAATACCATAATTACTCTAAAAAGTGTGATTCTTTGAGTATGTATATTGTATCATATTTTCTAGCATTGTTTCAGAAAAGGCACTGCTAAAGTGGTTCATCATTGAGTGTCAGCAGCTTAACTAACTTTACTATTTGACTTTACCCTATGATCACAATAGTGTTGAGGGACTAAGCTGACTATTCACACACTGAACACTTTGTTAACATAGCCATGTCAATTTCCTTAGTTTTGCTCCTGCCCACAAGATCAAGACTTGTGTTTCTAAACATGTTTAATGAATGAGTATGTCTTCTTTCATTGAATATAACTTGTCTTTTTCTTTCTTTTCACTATAAAAATAGCAACAATAACAAAAGATCCAAAGATGAAAGGAATTTCTTATTTCTCTGAGATCTGTCAGGTTAAAGACATAGTTAGGGCTATTCATGTGAATGTGTTTTATTCTTCCTCTTTAACCCAATCCATTCAGAAGGCATTGTATTTAGGGGTTGCTTGGAGGTGGAACCCATGGCAAAGGGAAGGTCACAACTTGTCATGTTTCCCTTGCAGATAATAGTTGTCTGTAGATATAGCCTGCGTGGCTTTATTGTTTAAGATAAGGCAATGGAACTGGGTGCAGTGGTTAATGCCTGTACTCCCAGCTAGTCTGTAAGTTGAGGCAAGAGAATCACTTGAAGCCAGGGGTTCCAGGCCACCAGTATCATTCTTGTGAATAACCACTTCACTCCAGATTGGGCAGCATACTGAGACCCTGGCTGTAATTAAAAGAACAAACAAATAGACAAAATGATAGGGCAGCAAATGCTCTTCAAATTCACACATTTTTTAGATTTAAATTTAAATTATGTATATGTGAAATATATACTGGATGGAAAAATGGTTAATTAAAGAGAAGTAATGTAAAATAGTAGTTAGGAATGTAGGTCTGGGTTCATAACCCACTCTTCCACTTGCCAACTCTGACAATGGGCTAATCTGTTTATGTTTTAGTTTTCTATCTATTAATGGAAATAATAATTATGCCTATGCCATAAGGTTGTTG